>NW_010579618.1:69161-81566 GCF_000705375.1 Tinamus guttatus
CGCGGCCGCCCCGTGTTGTCCGTGCGGCCCGGCCGTGTGCGCAGATACGCGTCTGCCTCCGACGCCGCAAAGGCGTCCGTGTGTTCGGGCACCTCCTAAAAACCTTCGTGGAACAATTGCAATCACAAGCGTGGAAAGGAGGTGTTGCCGATGACCTCGCTGAGGTCTTTGTGTTTTTGCTAGGGTTGCTTCTCGAAAAACGTTCTGTTTAGCAATGCTGTTCTTGTTAGTAAGCTAACGGACGTGAAATGCTCGAGTAAGGGGCAGAGATGGATTTTTGTCTTGCAAAATAAAGTGCTTCTGAGCCTTTATCCTAAGGCAAGCTTAAAACTAATATTGCTGAGTGGAGTAGAAGGGTGTTAGTGCGTTCCGGTAGTTAAACAGTTTCTGACTATGGAAGGAAGCTCCTCTGTTTTTCTTTGTGTTTACAGAACAGTTTCTTTCCGTATGCCAGCTTTTTTTTTTTTTTGTCCTGTTTCTGTGACTGTTCCAAGTATGAGAACAGCCACAAAGTTCAGATTTTTAGGGAAATACAGACAGGGATCATAGTCAAGGGAGGGGCTGCCTCAGGCTTAGACATAAGAAGCAGAAGATGTGTTGGTCCTCTGAGTGACTGCCCTGACTTGCCCAGGGGCATTAATCTGTCCGAGTGTGCAGTAGTAGTTGTCCACACGTATTCAGTATCTGTTTCTGTATATGTTTCATTCCTATAGCATGAAAGATGGATTTTTGTTTTCATTTGGTGGTTGGTTGTGAAGTTTTAAGTGTGCTTGTTAATGCTGATAACCTCCTGCACTGCGCATCCTAGAAGAGTGCTCTGCTGGAGTATGGTTAACCCTAGGATTGATGCATTTCGTTAGAATTTCGTGCTTGTCTGTCTTAAGCTAAAATTGGCTATATTGTTTCCAGCAGAGTGCTAATCTTTAGGCTTTTGTGCTTTAGGGGGTTCTGCCTTTGTGCTAATTCTTTGTTTGTTCGTGGCTTTTAGATGGGGCACCCGGGCATGCCGCACTACCCGCCCATGGGCATGCACCCTATGGGTCAAAGACCGCCTAATATGCCACCCGTCCCGCATGGGATGATGCCTCAGATGATGCCTCCCATGGGAGGACCCCCAATGGGCCAGGTAAGGCACTCTTACTCATTGATTTTTCTTTTTTTCCCCTCCTCTAATGAGGTCAGATAATTTCTGAGATAGGTAGGTCTCATGTAGTAGCTTGCAAACTGCAGTGGGAATAAATCAGGATGTTTTATGCAATCACTCCTATCCATGTGAAAAGTCTTCTCATTTTAACAGGTAATAAAAGTGTTTTCACAGTTTTGGAACTTTAAATAATCATAGATGTGAATCCATAGTTTGTCTTTTAATAAACCTTTTTGATAGTTTTCCGTAGATTTTGAAGAAATAAGGTCCCACTAAAACATAAAGTATATTGTTATAGGAACGGTAGAGAACTTTTTGTCTCTTTAGTTCTTGGCCAGCTCTTAGGTCCAAACATGGACAGCAGTTGTAGGGAGTTGCAGGGAAGAAATAAAATTATTATTATTATTATTATTTAGTGTATTATCCCAGAACTCTGAACAGTTCTGTATCGTACGCTGATCGTGCTAGTGTGTTATATGTAGCTTTAAAAGCAAATATTCAGATTAGCGCATTTGAAAGTGAGTTGACAGATAGAGTGGCCAGACTCATGGAAGGTCTTTTTCCATGTAGTTTCTCATGAAGCTTTGTGCTTCTGAAAGAAGCAAATTCTCTTCCTTGCTAGAACAGATCCTCCAATGCTGCTGCTCAGGTAGAGATGGAGTGACACTGCACGCAGGCAGAGATCAGAGCAGACTAGTCGGAGGACGGCATGAAGAGGCAGCCCTGGAGGAGCCCACGAGTGCTGCTGGCAACGCGTTTGCTTCCTTTGCAGCACCCTGGAGAGAGCACGTGTAGCTACAGCCAGTGGGTACAGGCTTGGCAGGCTCCTGCAGGGCTCGGCACCCTGGTCAACCTGCTGCTCTTGGAATAATGCAATTTTAAAAGATAAGGAGGACTCAGCCATTAGCATGATAGCTAGTCATATGAACTTTTGTGTATGAAAAATGTCTAACAATTCTGGTTTATTCCTCTGCTTAGCCTTTTTTTCAGTCTCTGTTTTGTTGATCTTATTCTCATGTAATTAATATTTTAGTATTTTAGTAAACGGTATAAGCAGAGAACTTCCTCATTTTGGTAGATACAGAATGAAAAGCTGGATATGTGGCATGGCAAGAGCAGATTAGGCTCAGTGACCCGTGGCTGTGAGGAGGGGACAGCAGGCTGATATACTCAGTGGCCTCCTGTAGTTTTAGGGTTTTTTTTTGTTTTTCAGTAGCTTTAGTGCAAGAGGGTTGGCTGATGTTGCCTTGCTTCCTTGAATGCTAAGGTTTTTCTTGCATCAGGTACCGGAGATTTATTTGTGACACTTACCCTGGATGGGATGTTTCAGTAGCTTGTTTACCCCCTTGCTGAAGTGAACCCCCCCAGGCAAGTAACTGCTGTAGGCGTGATCTTAAGCAAAAGTAAGGTCCTGCTGTCAACATAATTCAGAGGAGAGTCTCAGGAAAAGAAGCCAGAGCCCCCTTAGTTGCAAGTAGCATTAGGGCAAGAGTGCCACCTTCTCCTGCTTCCATGGTTTTAATGGTTCACCATTTCTTAAAAGCCGAGATCCATACATTGTAAAGAACAGTTCAGATGCAGAGGAATAGGAGGGGCTGCTTTCCAGTCTCCTTCCTTGGTCATCCTCCCAAGAAAGCCAAGAAATCGTGCTTTTTTTTTTTTTTTAATGGTTCACCATTAAAAGCCAAGATCCATACATTGTAAAGAACAGTTCAGAAGCAATTTAGAGCTTTGATATTTAAATATGGCAACTCTCTTCATCTTGAAAATGTTTGCCAAAATTTATTCTTTTAGTGTCACTGTAAAATCTTTCTTCTCTTTAAAGAGGTAAGAGGAGTGGGAGACTCTTAAGAAATTGAGTACTGTCAAAAGTTAACAAACAGAATTAATCATAGACTCCAAGTTCACCTTTTTGTTGTTTCCTTGTTTCCTTTAATAGCTTCCTGAAATTTTACAGAAATATCTGTCACAGCACTATTTTTCTGTTGTAATTTTGGATGTCGATAAGAGTATTTGAATAGATCACTCTTTTGTTAATGTTCTTGTAACTTAAATGGTTGTCTTTACTCATAATTACTGTTCTGGATTATATTATATACTTGTTTTTCCAAATGTCCATTCTGTAAGAGTGTAATGAAAGGAAGCAGAGTAACTTCTTTAACTGTGTTGCCAAGTGCTTATAGGTTTGTTTGGGTTAGAAACTGGTACTGTGTGATTAATTTAATATGTATATGTATATACACACACATATATATATATATTTGATATTAGGAGTATCATAAAGTGTATTTGAAATACTATTTACTTAAAGATGCCTGGGATGATGCAGTCAGTAATGCCTGGAATGATGATGTCTCACATGTCCCAAGCTGCTATGCAGCCTACGGTTCCGGTGAGTTTGCTTCTCTGTTTTAGTTTTATTTATTTTTCATTTCAGTTGCTTTCATTACTTCATGCAGGTATACAAAGGTATACCTTTTTTTTTTTTTGAATTATGTATAAGCAGACATACTGTATGAATCCATCCACCCGCCAGTCCTCCCCCTGCGTTGTTAAGCCCATTGAACTCATGTTAAAGAGAGGATATTCATTATGTTAGGAGTGGGGAATCATCTTTAATGTTTGGGCGGATACCAGAGAATCTGTCTGATAGTTAAAAGTTTGGTTTTTGCTGCTGTTCTCTGTTGTCTAATGGGACACAAGTGTATGTTACAACCTTAGTGCAATTTAAATAAAGGCAAATTCAAGTGATTTACCCTCTCTGCCCTTCTGAAATTAGCATGAATTTCTGGCAGGTGGTGCTCATGGGAAATTTTGAAAGAATTTCAGTCTCTGGGAGAAAAATCTTCAAAATGCTGTGTCCAAATATGATTAGGGGCAGAGCAATAGTTACCTGACTTTGAGTATCTACTGTGTATTTTCAGTATTTCAGAGAGGAGGCACATTCTTCTGCTTCCAGATCTGTCTCAGGAGTAAATTTTGATTGAATCAGATATGTGGATATGTGGTAATTAGGAGGCAAAATACCACAGCAAAGAATTTAAGCTTTTCCTTTCACTCTTGAGCCCTTGGCAGGGGTCTCTGGAGATCTTGTGTGTGTGTGTGTGTGGTGTCAGAAGGTACCTGTCATGCCAGAATTCCCTTACCTCCCTGCTGTGGGAGGTATACCACAGCCTAGAAAGACTTTGGGAAATGAAAGGAAGTTTTTGCTTTTCCTAGTGTAAAACAATCTGTAGGTGAAGAAAAACAAATTTCATCAGGTTTCTAGCTATCAGATCGTTTTCATGGATAGCTGATGAGCAATACGCTCTCCTTTCCAGGTGTAGAACATAATGTCAAGCTCATTGAGGCCAGTTGGATTATTTATATTGATGTCAGTGCTTTTTGGTCCTGACCGTGTTTCGTGGCAGTATGTTGATCGTTCAGAGGGCTCTTGTAAGAGTCATCTTCTGTTCAGAGCTGTGTAACAGTGCTTACTTCCAGAAACTGAGTAGAACTAATATGTCTATTTTTATTTTCATCATTTTGAGGAATTACAATCTTCTGTTTAGAGCTGTGTAACAGTGCTTACTTCCAGAAACTGAGTAGAACTAATGTGTCTATTTTTATTTTCATCATTTTGAGGAATTACAAGAAGAGAAATCAAAGGATTACTTGAGCATAGACACACATGCACATGCGCAGAGTAGTTGGATTTTTTAATACACAGAATAAGATTTAGACTCTTTAAATTGTGGAATTATTTATTCTGCTTGATACTTTTTTTGATTTGAGGTAATACAGTTTCTTTTCACCACATTTTTAGTTTGTTTTTACATGAGGATTTTTGTTAATAAAGTTCAGAAGAGGATTGAAAGATAAACCCTAATGGATGATAAACCTGTAAGCTGTATTTTTGTCTGAAGAAAAAAATGAATTTCGGAAAACTTTATTTGAGTTATGATGGTCTTTTTCTTAGTTTGAGGTTCTGTCAGCAGTGTCCCTAAGACCTTTGGTTGCTCTCAAGCAGCTATAGGAATGCAGCCAATCCAACACTTCTGTGCATTCAAGGTGTTTGCTTTTGGCAATGCAATTACAGTGGAATTGTACTAAGCTACTGTGGCAGGAATCGAGAATCTCCTTCCCCTCCTCGCCCCGCTCCCTCAGAACTACTCATTTTGGAGATAAAGATGTACTGGAATGACATCAAGAGCCTCTTTGGTGTAGATTATTGCATGTGTTGCCTTTCTGAAAATTAGTTCGATCTCCCTAATCATTTCTTGAAGAAGCAGTAATAATTAAGTGGGTAATGGGTGGCTAAGAATACATATTTAAGATCACCGGGAATTTTGCTGCTGAAAGAACTTGTTGGATATGTGCTTTTTTTATTAATACCTTAAGCATTCAGTGCAATTGTAATTAAGCATTTGTTGATTGCTTCTACAGCCAGGAGTGACCAGTATGGATGCACAAGTAGGTGAGTATTAAACGGTTGTAATTTTAATGTGCTTAACCTAATTTTGGTGAGATACTTAAACATACTTTTAAAACTATATTTTTTTGTGTGCAAGCTTTTTTTTTGAATATTCATGGCAGCATGGGAAGCAGACTTTTTTAACGTTTTTGGATTTTGGTGGATATTTACAACTAATTAAAAGATTTGTAGGCTGTACGTGTGGTTTGTAGGTGTGGATCTGTACTCCAGTTACCTTCTGTCAGCTTCTCAGAATGTAAAGATTCCAACAGTTTTTATTTAGGGACACATTCCAGCTTGTGCTTATATCTTATTATAAGTTAATCAAAAGCTTGCTTGCCTGAGTAATGGCTGTATACTTAGAAACAAATTGTGCTGGAGAGTGGAGACCAGGCTTGCTTATTTTGTTCTTACCTGAACCAGAAAGAGATGTTTTGGATACTTTGTTCCAAAGAACATTTTTATCTCGGGCACTGTATACTTTGAGGTTTTTTTTTTTTTTTTTTAAGTTAAAACTCAATCTTGTTTATTTTATTTTTTTTTTTTTAAGGTGTAACACCACCTGGAACTCAAGTAAGTTAAAACCAAAATTCTGGAAGTTTTTAATAGAATTGTGGGGTATACTGGACTTACAGGTTTAAAAAAAAAGCTCAACTTCTCCTTTCTTTATGTGTAATTTTTGTATTTATTTAATTCTGGAGATTTTAGACCACCAGTCTGTGACTAGTTAAAATTAATATCTGAATACTTTTGTTCTGCTTTGAATATATACGGTTTTCAGGATCTGTTGTTTGTGGCAAAGCAGTATTTTGTCTTTGAATGGAATTTAGCTTGAACTAAAGTACTTCTGCTTTCTGGTGTGTTTCTGTTAATGTTTGAAATTGGAGACTGCTGTCTGTCTTGTGTCTTTTTTTTTAATAGCAAGAAACTGAAAGCCTAGATGCCTATGTTACTTCAGGTTTGAATCTTTGCAAGTGTCAGGCTAGATAGTTATTCAAGGTACAGTTGGTTTTCTTTGCACTGACAAAGAGTAAAGACTGTGGTGTTTTTTGATGTTGGTTTTTGTTTGTTTTCCTGCAGCTTCACAGTGATTCTAACATTTACTTACACTTGGTAACTCTATGCTGCATATTTCAATAACTACTTTTGCCGTGCCAGTTCTGATGTGTGTAGCAGAACTCAGGCAGTGGGTAAATCTTCTTTGCTGTTCCCTGGCACAGCGGTGTTTAGCAGGAGAAGCCAGGCTTGGCTGCTGGCACCACTCAGTCCCCTGTGCTTTATTGGGCCCTTCATTAGGAATGCCAGTTTACTGAGACTTTTGTAACCAAATATTGCAACAATAAAAAGACAATAGCCTAAATAGTTGCTAGCACTTGTTTTGAGAACATCACTGATTCTTGAGGAGTTTTAAGTACTAACCTTAGAAGAAGAGTTGCTACTTTGCACTCTCTCAATACATTTTGCTGCTAATTGGTAATTCAGCTCATTCTTTTTATTTCTCTGTCTTGACAGTATTTGAAATATTTTGTTTATGTTTTGGGAACATAATATAGTTCAGTAGCTTAAGTAGGAACTAATTCTGGATTCATTGGGTAAAGGGGAACAAACATTGGATTGGGTGGAAAAGATTTAACATTTATTGCAAGCAGTGTGTGGTGATCTGTAGGCAGGATTGCTTTGTTAGGTGATTTAAGCTATGTGTCACTCTTGCATCAATGAGAGAAGCAGTTGGTGGAAATAGCCCTGGCACCGTAGCACAAGGCACTAGTGAAATTTTTGGATCACAAACCAGTGTGACTCTCTAGGTAGGTAAACAGGTGTCATTTGGAAGTAAATCTGAAAATTTACCTTACTTGACACAGTCAGTGACCACGAACAACTTTCACCATCAGACTTGCACTTAAAATTATGCAAGTATTCAGTTATCTGTTTAAACATTTCCCCTTATTTTCTAAGACCGACAAGAAAGTAATTTGCTTAAACAGCTAGTGATGGGAATGTCCCAGTCATGCTATTTTGAGGATACCACATTGAAGGTTTTGGTTGTCGCTTCCAAATTTGGAAACCTTGTACCTAGCTTGTTTAAATGAATTATTTGATATCAATTGCCCTTTTATTGCCGTTAAACTTGCGTTCTGTGTAATGGAACAAGGGGTTTGGAACTTGCAGATTCAGATTTGAAGAGTTAAATTTGTTTAGATTTTATTTTGCTGCCTTCAGTACTCTTTTATTATTATCATTATACTTGAATACACATGCAAATAGAAAACAAATTGTAACTGGAATGTCTTTTCAGACCTCTGTTTTGTTTCACCCTCAGACAACACATCCTGTAGTTTGTGCAGCCCAGCAAACCACCACGACCAACAGTTCTGTTAGTGAGGAACATTCTAAACAGGTTTATCTGCTTTCCTCTTGCACTTAAATTTTATAATGGCTTTTCATAGCATTTGCCTCCCAGTTACTACTCCGCATTAATGGCATATTTTATGTTCTTAGAAATCTACGTGGACAGAGCACAAATCACCTGATGGAAGAACATACTACTACAATACTGAAACAAAACAGTCCACGTGGGAGAAGCCAGATGATCTCAAAACGCCTGCTGAGGTAAAGCAAGTTCAGATGGAGATTACTGTGCTGTGTGTGTGTGTGAGTGTGTGTGTGTGTGTGTGTGTGTGTGTGTGCAGGCAAGAGTTTACTGGTGTAACTTTCCTGCAGCAGGAGAGCTCTGCAGATAGATTTTCTTCCCCTGGGTGCAAGCTCTTAAAAATTTTTGCAACATTCCTTCTTTTGAGGCAGCTGTTGAATTCTTTACACTGGTGAAACTTGAAGCTGCAAGATGGGCAAAAACCCTAAACAGTTTTTATCAAATTTAAACAGATTTTTCCTTATGAAAAAGATGGCATTCTTTACTACCTGGATAAGTGAGGTGTTTGTGTCGCTAGGGGATATCTTCATTGGGAAGCATATGCCTTGTATTCATTGATCCTTAAGTTAGTTCCTGCCTTAGTGCTTGTTTTTGTTTTAAAATACCGTTGTATACCTGCTTTTATGTTTTTGTTTACTTTCCATCAGCAATTGTTGTCCAAGTGTCCCTGGAAAGAGTACAAATCTGATTCTGGAAAGCCCTATTATTATAATTCCCAAACAAAGGAATCACGCTGGGCGAAGCCCAAAGAACTTGAGGATCTTGAAGGTAACATTAAAGAACTCGTGTTGGGAAGGTGGAGGATTTTGTGTGCATGATTTATTTTGAAAACAGTAATATATCTTACAGTCAGTAGTGTCAGTTGTCTGCTGAAAGCCAAAATCACATACAGGGCTTTGCTTAGGTAATAATTTTGACAAAATATTTTTTGTGAAACTGTTTTAGCAGAATATTAGTAAAATTGTAATGTCTTTATATCTTATAAAGCCAGTGCTCCCTTTTGTACAATTGGCATGTGATGATCACAGAATCCCCGAGTGGTTGAGATTGAAAGGGACCTCTAGAAATCATCTAGTCCAACCCCGCTGCTCAAGCAGGGGCACCTAGAGCACGCTGCATAGATGTGCTCGTGTTTTAACCTCTGGCATAGCATTCCTTGGCGTTGTAAGGAGAATTAGGCTTTGATTAAAAAAAATAAAAATAACTGAGGTAAGAAATAGATGCTTAAAAGACACTACAAAAATAAAAGAAGCATCCAGTGACTGTGTTTGAAAGCAGAAATAATTTTAGACTGACAATTCTTTTTTTAATCTTTAACGTTTAGTAATATTTCTGAATTTTGTTCTAGTCTGAATAGATTAACAGAACAAATATTAAAATAGTAACAAATATTTAAAGCTATACTTATGTTTAGTCATGTTAATAAATGTTAATGATAACTTTTTTCTTTCTATATATAGACTTCTTTTGATGCTATATTTTGTGTTTTTTTTTTCCTTTCTTCTTTAGCAATGATAAAAGCTGAAGAAAACAGGTATTTATTTAATATCCTATTTTAGACTGGCTTGTTCCTTGAGCACAGTAATTCTTGTGTCTTAAAACATGCTTTTTGCAGCTCCAAAGAGTGATTCAATATCAAACTTGAATCAATATCAAACTTGTATATACTCCTTCCTTTTAACGAAAATCCTGGACTTATGTTTCTTTAGAAGCACAGTTTCAATAAAGCAGCTCATGTCTAGGAGCTGTCCAAAATTTTGTGCTCTCTTTCTGAGATACAATCGTAGAAATCATTATGGTTGGAAAACACCTTCAAGATCCAACCATAACCACCTCAGCACCACCCCATTCAACTTAATGCTTAACCTTACATGTTTTCTGAGCACTGCCAGGGACGCTGGCTCCAGCACTCCCCTGGGCAGCCTGTTCCAGTGCTTCTCTGCTCTTTCTGTGTAGAAATTCTTCCTAATATCTAACCTGACCATCCCATGGCACAACCTGAGGCCGTTGCCTCATAATCTGAGGTACAGAAATAGCGTGTTTGCCGTTAACTTGTCCTGTGCTTGGCCTGACTGTTCCTGTTGTTTCATATCTACAGCATCAAGCCTGAAGACTCCGCTCCAGCAACAGCAGCTTACTCTGGTAGAAGGGAAGAATAAATAAGAAAAAGGAGTATCAAACTATAAAAAATGCTACCTCCCACCACAAAGCTTTTAAACCCTGAAGAAAACTGCTTGTAGCTCAAGCACCACACGACAGCGTATGCTGTCCTGGAGCAGCATCTGCTGACCCGTATGCGTCCTCTTCTGTAGGTCTGTGTGAGCTAAGAGGGTGTTTTTAGGCACTTCCATCCCCGTTACACTTATGTGCATGTTATTTGCACTCCTAAGTTTCAGGGATGTTTATCTGTTGATCATTTATAGGTAACTTGAGCACTGAAAAGTGCCATACTAATCAGTCTTCGTTGCATCTTTTATGGAGTTAATAAAAATACCCCAAGCCTCAAAAATATGTATCTGATTATGATGTTTTATGTCTTTTTAATGCCTATAACTTAGGAAGAAAACCTGCCTAAATAATAAAATCTAGTAATTTTTATTTATAGTGCTGCTTCAAAGAAAGAGGATGAAGATGCCCAACCAGTTAAAAAAACCTATACATGGAATACAAAGGAAGAAGCAAAACAAGCATTTAAAGAACTGTTAAAGGAAAAGGTATTTCAGGAAATGCTTCTTAATGCTTTATAGAATTACAAAACTGCATTTGCCAGAAATTATTAGGCTGCCTCTTTTTAAAAAGAGTGTCTCAATGTTGTAGAAGATGACTTGTGTACCAGATAAAAACAAGGAAAAGGAGTATTTCAGTGAAAATTATATATAGTTCAAGCTTTTTTCAGAAACTCTCTTGGGGAGGGGATGTTGTATTTTCTAGTATTTTTAAAGACAGATTTTTTTCTTTAAAATGCCATAATTTTGAAACTGTAAAGTTTTAAGTGTAGTTCTCCATTGGATAAAAATTTTGGTAATTGAAGTGTTGCCCGATACCTGGTCAGTGAATTTGTCATTTTTGTCCTAAGGATGGAAGTCAGTGGGGAGTAAAATGAGATCTGCTTTGTTTTTCCCCGTGTGTAGACAGAATCTTCTTGTGTTCCTTTTGGTAGCAGTTGTAGAGAAAAAATTCTGAAAGATTTAATTGTTAAAATGGCAATAATCCTTGAAATACGATGTTCTGTTTTCCTTGCTGAGTATTAAAGATCTGCTGTGACTTTTTTAAGAGATTGGTTTTTGGATGTGCCAAGTCTGATTAATAATCATTTAATATCTTCCCAGCGGGTACCATCCAATGCTTCATGGGAGCAAGCTATGAAAATGATCATTAATGATCCTAGATACAGGTACTGCTTGATTCTTTTCTCGTTACGTTTGTACACAGATACCATCTTAAATACTTTGACTTCACTGGCGTGACTTTTGCTTTGATAAATATGTGTATGTTTTCAAATGTGTGCTATAAGCCAAGGCATGGTGTTCATTAGAGTTGAAATTCTTAGGTTTAGTTATATTTTGTGATTTTTAAGATTTCCTGGGAAATAGAAACGCGTTTTTATAGTCGGGTGCTGTAGACTTCTTAGGTTGCTACTTGAATTTGGTGCTGCTGTTCACATTGGCAGGCAAGTGGCTGATATGCCTGGTAATAGTATTCTGTGAAATGTGTAAACGCAGCCTGAAGCTCTGATTTTTGTGTTATGTTTTATTGTTAAACCTTTATTTTTAAACTCATTTCTTTAGTATTTTTGTTTGTTTTTTTCTTAAAATGCATTTTCATTAATTCAAGATATATGGAGCGATGTTATTTGTTATGCTTAATTTTGTCTCATAAGTCTGCATTGTTTGTCTGCGTCTTGTATTATTTTGGCTCTTCTTTTCTATATAAAGTCCCCTTTTTTTAAATTGCTCTTTTCCTCCCCCTGTTTTCAAGTGCTTTGGCAAAGTTAAGTGAAAAAAAGCAAGCCTTTAATGCTTACAAAGTTCAAACAGAAAAAGAAGAAAAGGAAGAAGCAAGATCAAAATATAAAGAAGCTAAAGAATCTTTCCAGCGTTTTCTTGAAAATCATGAAAAGATGACGTCCACAACAAGATACAAGTAAGATCAACCTCGAATTAAGTTCTGGTCCTTGCCTAACATGTGAAGTTTATTCTTAATTTTTCCTGTCTTATTCTTGGTGAATGCTAATCGTTGTTTAATGCTCAGCCCTTGAAAACAGCTGAAATATTTATAGGAGCAGAAGTGCTCTCATGTCTATAGAAAGCAACTCAGATACGTGGTGTGCTGATAGATGCTGAAGTTGCTGATGGCTTGAGCTTCAAATAACTAGAA
>NW_010579619.1:8757-23154 GCF_000705375.1 Tinamus guttatus
GCTGTATTATACTATATGTGAAAGGCATCTTAACACAAAAATACTTACTGACAAGAAGATATAGAAGCCTGAAACACCTAAATGAAGGCAGATGCTAATGAAATATGGCAAGTTCAGCCTTGATCCAAGGTAGAAGAAACGCTTTTCTGTGTGTCTGTCTGGTACTTGTCATGCTTTATGCTGGATAGATGCCTGGTTTGATCAAAATACATCTTAGTAAAGCTGTCCAAACTAAACAAGAAAGGAATGAGGAGATGTCAATTGCTGTTTCAAATACCATTTATACAGAATCAAAGAAAATGTTAATTCGTGTCAGGAAGCTGAATTAAGTAAATGTTGACTGTCTTTGTAGCAAAGATCAAGTCAGTGTTACAGTGTAAATGAAGCAGGAACACATATAACACTGGAGTAGTTTTAATGTACATCTATATATGGCAATGAGTAGGAAATGAAGCAAGAAATACAATGTTTGGGAAAGAATCTAGTCATGATTTGCAGAGATAATTGCAGGGAAAATGGAGAGTGAATATAGCAAAAGGAAAGGCAGAATAATTATGCAGCAATTAACAAGAAAACTGTATGGTTCTTTGAAAAAAAAATAACAGACATCAGGTTAAAAATGTATGCTGAGTACAGAAATGTTTTAACAGTCTATACAGCAAGTATTTGAGTTCATTTCCTAAGATGAAAAGCTATTTCATAAAATGAATATCTCATTTATAGGATAAAATATATTATGCATTTTACATGTTCTTTATAAATGTTTATATTCTCATTTTACATGTGTCATCTGAATTTGAGAAAAAAAATGTTTACTTTAGAGTATTTTAGCATCATAATGGTAAAGAGAAACAAATTTTAAGTTTATAAAAAAAGGACTGCATAGGTCGTTGGAGCAAAAAACTATTCGCAACTGAGTTTGTTTCTGATGTGTCCTGTAGTCATCACATTCTGAGGAAACGATCATCTGTTTTTATGTCATTGGAGGCAAATCCCCTTTTCTGTGTTTTTTCAAGGTCTTCTGATATTCTATTAGTTGTCAACAGCATACTTAAAAATACTCTTTCCATTTCTGAAATGTAATTTGCACACGTTACTCTCACAGTTTATGGGGATCTCAGTCAGTGCTTTTCGTGTGGAACCTGCTGTCCCACCATGGGATAATCAAGCACATGACATCTAGGGATCATGATGCCTCCAGTGTGGGACCCACCTAAACGGAGGAAGGAGCCACCACTGCAAATCCATATTGTTACAGGGTAGTTTTAAATAGGTTGTAGCTTTAATTTAAAACTAAAACTAAAAGTTCAGCTAGTTAGCAAGTCAAGATACCATGGGGAGAATGGGGATCATCTCTGAATCATTTATATCACCAGGTAATCTACAAACAGTTCTGTCTTTCCTGAATGGTGGTAATTCAGAATGTGAGCTGAAGAATCATCATTGTTTTCAACAAATTCCCTATTCTAGGTAAAGATAGAAAAGTAAGTAGTCCCTACTTCAGGAACTGATTGGGACAGTCAGTTCTCTTACCCTGCAAGGGCAAACTGTCATCTGATAAACTGCTAATTCCTCTCTTCCCCACAAAATATACTGCCCACTGCCATTAGAAGAAATAGGGGAGAACAAGGTGAAGGGCTCTTAGGCGAGTACACCCCAAGACTGGGGAGAGAGGCCAGCCCTGTGGTCTGAGATGGAGATGTTAGAGAAGATGCTGCCTTTCCCTCTGTGAATGGTTTCAAAGGTGACAAGGGGAGCTTTGAAATTATGAGAACAAGGTTCCTGCTAATAGTAATAATAAATGACTCTGTAGTGCCCTTCATTATTTGACCTCTAATCACTTTGCATATGCTAATTAAAGCTGTATAGGATCTCTGAACTATGTTAATATATTTTTTATTCATCTGTAATTTCTATTAATCTATACTGATAAATCTATGTCTGTATATAAAGAGACAGATAAAAATCCATGAAGAATGATGATTAAAAGCATTAAAAGCTGCTTTGATTAAGTGTTATTGAAAAAAAAAATGTAAAGCATCTGAAGGGCTAACATACAATTTTTCTAATATATATATACCTGTGGTGAATTAGTTGACTCAGATTTTTTTCTTGCTGTGTCATGAGAAGTGACTGAGTATAGGCTGGTCAACTGTAGCTCATACCTGTTTTTAATATGAATCTTCTGCTTCCTATGGATAGAGGCAAAACCAATCTGGAAGCCAGCTGGTCGACTGTAGCTCATACCTGTTTTTAATATGTGGGTTATGTATAATGATAACTGTTTTTCCAAACACTATGATAAGAAAAAAAATTAGTTTTCATTAATTAAAATTCTGTAAACTGATCTGGCTTGTGACACAGGTAAGGCAAGAAACTGTCTTTCCCTTCCTGCAATAACAAATATTAAGAGACACCATATTGATTAAGAATAATTCCTATTCATAAAATGAAATGATTGCATTACTAGGTGTATTATATCCTTTTTGTTTGTTTGTTTTAGGTTATTCAATACTTCAAGCTATTATGGAGAAAGCGGGACAAAATAGCTGGCAAGTCAGTGCCATATGTGTGGAGAATTTTAATGATGCCAGCTACAGGAGACTTTTAGAAGACCTGGACCGAAGACAAGAAAAGAAATTTGTAATAGACTGTGAAATAGAGAGGCTTCAGAATCTTTTAGAACAGGTAATACGTGCTTTTAATGTCACTGTAAACACATTACGAAATCTACGTGAGAGTTACCACGGTGCATTGTCTTCTGTTTATGTCTTCTTGATAGAAACGAGATTGCCTGTTTTTTTTTTTTTTTCTTTGTTTTATTTCATGGGCTTGTATTTTGATGTTCACTTGCTCTATCAGGAGCACTGATAATGCTCCTACGGTACCAGTCATCATGTTGGCACCACTGGCCATCCCAATCCCTCTGGTTCCTGGACAGAGGCTCCCAGCCCTCAGATGTATCCCCATGTTGCAAGACTTCTGTGCATGATAAACCTGCCCTCAGGATTTACAGGCTGGCAGAGCATCCCAGATGTGCTGGATTACCAAGATACCCTCAGTCTGTACCTTTATGGGGAAAAGGCTCTGTTTTGTCTGAGAGGAAAAAAATCTGCTTATTTGAGTCTAGGATTACTTCCTATTCTCCAAATAGCACAGACCATATTTGTAGCCATAAAATATTTTAAAATTATTATTGCACATATTTCAACTGAGAGTTATATTACTGTAGGAGAGTATTTATGGATCTGAAGAACAGTAAAATAAAGATGCTATTGAACTGGGAAGGAAGGTCAGATTTTCCATCAGCTATTAACGGAAGCCTCCTATTCCATTAAGGCAAAGCTTGGACCTGACTGACTGGCTTGCAGTGTACTAGTGACTAGTACTGATACTAGTACTGTGTTTTGTGCAAAATGAATAAAAAATGCTCCTTGTTTGATGTGGAGAATGCATCGGCATATAATACGTGTGAGCTCTTTCTTAAATGATGCAAAAAAATAGTGGTTTGAAAGGAGCATTTTGTTAAGGGATAATAAAATAAGTGAGGGTTTGGGATTTTTCTGCCTTTTACATGATGCGTATATAATGTTTAAGTGCCCTGTACAGTACCTACAGCTGCTGCAAGAGAACTACAAGCAATGAATGCCATCTAGTGGAAGCAAGCTCAGGCACTACCATGCTTCTCTTTGCTGAAATATTAGCGATTTCGAAAACTTTTATTACAGAAACATTCATGATGCATCTGCTGCTAAAGTCATGGAAACATAAAATGTCATTTGTGATACTAAACTGCATAAAATGATATTTTATAGAAATACGTACATCAACTTTGCTTTTACTGAGTGGAGAAGTAAACTGAGCATTAACTGAGGTGATTTAGTAAGGATTATTTCTATGAGTGTTACCAAGAGAAAAATAGATGGACTAGATTGCTATATATATCCATTTGGCCATTTTTTAAAGTTATGAAAGTAATTGTGTTTTATATGCTTTCTATTGCTTATAATTAAATTCTCTTGCAGTTCAGCCTGTGTACAGAACACTCATTTGGGGGCATTTTAAAATATATTTAGGATTTTTTTTTCTGCCTCAATTCTGTATATATGCAAGTGTTTTTTTTTTTTTTCAAACACGTTAACTGCAGCTTATAAAATACACGCTATTCCCATAGGTCTTAACTGGAGCCACCTTTGTATGCCACAAAAAGAACGCATTCAGTATATGTTTTGATCTCACTGATCTTAGCTGTACATTTTATTTGCTTCCAGGAATTGCTACACATTTTGTTTTCAGATTGGCATCTGCATAGTCAGTTTTTTTTTCAGAGTAATCTGTACTCTTTACTCAGATCTTGAACAACCAAATTTAATATTGATCTTAAAGGAATAAGCTTTTGACCTTCTCTGGATTCATATAAGTCTGGATTTTGCCTCCCTAAAATAGGCACGTAACATAGGCAATGCAAGTCATAAAACCCAGTGCCTGGTGGTCTCAAAGAGCGAATCAGACTATGCGAGTTGGGTTACAGGAGAGTCTCCAAAACTGACTGAGGTTTGTCTCTCCCTTAACTGAAAAGAGAGAGCCTAGGGTAGGAGCTAGATCTAACCTGCAACATAGCTGTATCTGAGCTACTTGTGCAAGCACTTTTAGGAAGGGATTCTTTCGAACACCACCTAATTGTGAATGGGCTGAATTTTACTCAGGAGATGAACTCTTCCATGATTTGTATTTGTTTTGGTGTTTATTCACACTAAGTGTAAAATTTTACACTTGAATTTGTTAAACTGCAACTTACATATTTCAGAATGTTTCTGTAATTTGTCCAGGTCATTTGAATTCTATTCTTCTCCCTCATCATCCCCAGAACTCCTCTCTGTCTTTCCTGTTTGAAAAAAGAATGAAATTATCACCACACTAGACAGAATACTCAGGAGCGGCTCATATTTACCCTCTCTTCCTCAACTAGCTCACTTGCAAGAAGGCCTGGGATGCTGGCTTAGCTACTGGTTTGGGATTCAAAATAAAAGCACTCTCCCTGTAGATATTCAAGTGTGGCTTAAGGGTGAGCTCTCAGAAATTCTGAGATAAAAACCATCTGCCAAAAATGGGAGAAGGCAAGAAGAGGCTGTACCAGCATAGAAAATTCAGAATAGCTGCCATTTAAAAAATGGCAACAAGTCACATGATTTTTCCTTCTGCATGGGGGCTTCAATAACCTGCAGCTGCAGGTAAGGTGGCTTCACAAATGGACTGAAAATTGGAGAACTCTTCCCCACATACACAGCTTCAGTGACTCTAACTCAACTTCTTTTCTGCCTAGTTCTTACTTAATTGAGAACCAAAGTTGTGACTCTACTGTAATAATTTGCAATGTACAAGTAAATGTTCTCCAGAACATTTTGGATAAGTAATTAAACTTCAGTCATGAGACCATAACTCAAAGTACTTTGCCCTTAAATCCATGCTAATGAAGGGAGAGAAACTGGCTAGTGGGTTTCTTCTCTTCTCAATAATGACTGCCCATGTACACATTCATGTTCCTCATGATGTGGACCTGAAGCAGTCAAGACTGGAAACTTTTTTGCTAGCCTTGTCCAGAGAGTGAGCTCATGCCCTGCTCCTGTGCCCACGTTTGTTGTCTATGTATCTCATCTGGTTCATTCTGTGTCCTTTCTTCTTCCAGCTGCCAAGGTGAGAAAAGCAGCACCTGCTGGTTTTTTTTAATCTTCTTGTGCATCTTTAGTCTTACCATTTTCTATTTGTACTGTATCTTCTGCAGATGTATTTGCCTCAGTCACAGGTATTTATCATCCTTTTTCCTTGAATGGTCCACTACCTTCTTGGTGGAAAAAGTTTCAGATATTACCCCTCAAGGCTATGCCAAAGCTCACAAGATGATGATGATTTTCTCAGTAGAGTGAGGCTCTCCTACTTCAGTCATGTACTCCATCACAAGACCATGCAGTATCTAGCCGAGTCCGGCAGTATTTGGGAGTGACTGGAACATTAATGCTCATTTTCTGTATTAGTGCCAGTTGGTACGGCTAAGCTCAGAGTCTTGTTCAAATACATCACTGGAGAAAGGCAGCATTTTCTGCAGGGTCACAGAGTTGCTGCTTTAATTCATCAGTGTCTTCAGTTTATGTAAAAGTCAGCAGATCTCCACCCACTCTTGAGAATCTGTTTCAACCTAAGTGCAACAGGATAGTTTTAGATCATTTTCATACTTTATTTTCAGGATGGTGAAAGAGTTCCCTACTTCTTTAATATCCTATGAGAGTCTTGAGAGAGACTTTTTTGTTACCTGAGTGAAACTCTTGCTTTATGTCAGGCCTCATTATCCTGTTACGCCAGTCTATGAAAGAGACCATAAACATCAACACTCCCACCTAAGTGTTTTCTTTACTTATCTCCATTCTACTAATAAGCAGTGAAATACCACGCAACTTAGAAGGAAGCCCTTTAAATTCTCAATCATCTAACTCTTTCTCCAGTGCAAGCTGAAGAATTATCAATACCTAATATAAATGCAGAAGTTTTTACATGGTCCTAAGTCTTTACCAAAGCCAAAGAAGAAAATGCCTTCTTTAGACTAACATCAAGATCTGTAGTCACTGCAGGCATCACTATGTGAGTTGCTGCTATTTGCTATCATATAGATCATTGACTTCCACCTTTGCAGTTTTGTACTCCTACCTCTTCATACAAGTTCTCTGTAGTCTAAAAAGAAAGCTCATACAATGGGAATTTACCAACCATACACTGTACCTTCTGCTAGATGTTCCCAATCTTTTTAACATTCAGACAAGAACCATTATGCATTCAAACAGTTCTGACTGACTGCTCTTTTAATATGCTCCTTTTCAAAAATAAAAGGATTTCATTCATATCACCATTGTTTGGAAAAACTATAAAGAGCATTTGTACCAATGCCATTGCACTGTTCATATAAGCAAGAATCTCAGAAGAGGAGCATAATAAATAAGGAAATGTTATCTGACCCTTCCATCTTTTAAGTACATGCATGGGCATGTTTATGGCATCTGTGAAACACTGTTTGGAAGGTGTTCAGAAGCTTTCTTTCTCAGTTGTTACTGCTCTTTCACATAGTAAAAGGCATGTTCTAACCTTTGGCTAAAAGTGCTCATATTCATTAAGCAAAAAATACGCTAGGCAAATGTGCTAGATAAGGTGATATGACTGAATTTAGTTTCTTTCTACTTATGGCAGCTGTTTTCTTACTTCTTTCTAAGATTGGCCTGGCAGAAGATCTCTTCTTGCAGTGGAAATGGAGAGGTTTGTATGGCTTTTCTTCAGAGGAAAGGGAACTTAGAGCAATTATATTTTAATACCGAAAAGGAAAGAAGCAGAACACTTTCTAAAAGTGACCATCTTCTGCAAGTTCCAGTTTAGTGGATAGTACTTTGTACTATCATCCTCTAGTAAAGTCTAGTTTGTCAAGTAGTTCTGTCTCTAGATCTCATTCTTAAACGCCAAAGTCTGTGTCTCTCAGATGTCCTAATACAGATTCAAACACACTGTCCATCATCTCACAGCTTAGGCACTGTGTTTCATTAATAGAGTAACTCTTTTTTTTTTCCTTGAAGGACATTTTTCCTCTTCAGCACAGAGATGGCGACCTACATATGCTAGCTATGTGGTTAAATACTTAAGCTCAACCTTATCAAGATCAGTTTGCCCATTGCAACCTCTGGTCCCATCATGTTTACTGAAAAATAACTCCCTTTTCCCAGAAGAGAATACATACTGTTAAATATTTCTACTTCTGAGTTTCAAGAAGTGATGAAGGAAAAGATAGAGAGAATTGAATTGATCATAAATCTGAATAACATTATTTTTCAAGTAATCTGACCTTTGGGAACCATCTCAAAGTTCCAACCAGTGCTGATAGTAATGACTAATACAGAAGCAAAAAGTCTAGCATAGAGTGTAGCTGTGTGATCCTAGTGGGAAGAGATAGAAAGATAAGGATGGAGGGATTCATTTTAGGATTAAAAAAATGATGATATGCCAGGTCAGACTAAAAATGTGCACTTACATTGCTGGCTGAAAACAAATTCCATCATTTTCGACTGTTCTAATCTTGCTCCATTTTATATCCACAAGAATGTCTTGGAAGCATTTTTTATATATATTTTTAAAATCTGAATTAGACTTAATTGTCCTACATTTTTTTCTCCATAGGGGATGACCATCTAATACTTGAAATAAACTTTTAACTCAAATCAATAGATAAGTGGTAACCACTACAAAGTATCTCACACTTTACTGCTTTGGTTTCTTTGCTAGTATATTGCTATCAATATGTGTAGAAACTTTCACACATTGGAACACATTTTCAGTGAAAAATGCCAAGCAATGTGGTTATTTAGAGGCTTCAAGCTTCCTGACACAAAGATGGAAACCTGAAAAAGAAGGGGAGCATGCAAATATTAGATCACTCTGAGTACCTTGGTAAATATGTTTCTGCTCTGCATGTTAGTTTTGAATTGGAGACTGTATGAGTGTGGAAATAGGAGGACCAATGTATGGACATGACACCTGTCACACAATTCCTGGGAAAACTTTGGCTTGTGCCAGCAAGCACCCTCCCATTTCCCAGGGCTCCCTAGAGTGCTAGCATGTACCAGGGTTGCTGCTGGGAGACAATGGGTATAAGGCCACCTTGTCTGGGGGAAGACAGTGCAGCCAAATGGCTTTCAGCTGTGTCTGTAGGGATATGTGCATTTAATTTATGAGGGTAGCCCTGGTCTGTGGTAGGAAGTTACATGGCTGTGTGCAGGAACAGGGACTGTTCTGCAGTGGTGGACGAAGCTGAATGACAAAGGTCTACTTCATATCAACATTCCCCAGTACTGCCACAAAGTGTGTTCCCATTTTGGAGAAAGCCCATTTGCTTAGTTAGACGGCCACAATAAAATAAACCATTTGTTTCTATGTGAAAATTATAACTCAAAAATGCAAGCAAAGGAGTCTTTATTCATATTACATAAATGCCTAGGAACTCACTCAGAGAAGGTCTCATTTTCCTACATGCACACCAGAATTAGAGGCTATGTTCACCATTAGCTTTCCTCTCAGTTTTACATAGCTTATATGCAGAATAGATTTCCTATGACGTAAATTCTTCTATCAAGGACAACAATGTCCTTGCTATCAACAGACCTTTTTTTTTTAATGAACTGCAACATATTTAGCAGGTGGTCCTTAAAAAGCACAAGAGTATTCTGTTTGAATCAAAGGATGAAAGTAAGTGAGAGAGACTGCAAATCCTCTCAGCTAACGTGTTGCTTTTTTCTAAGCTGTTTCCAAAGTGCTTCCCTTAATTTAGAAAAAGAAAATTCTGCTTAAAGAAAAATGAATACTTGAAATGCATCGTAATGTTGTGATTTCCATTTTTTACTGACTAATCTGCTGATAGTAGCAGCAATAAGTGTAACATTTTAAAGCTGAACTGTCCAGGCAAAAGTGATCATTTGCATATGACATTATAAGAATCAACTTTGAGTGTTTTACTTTACCTTAGGAGTTTTTCTTCTTTTCTTACTTGTCTGTACATAAGATTTTTTCACCTGCACTCTAAAGTATGCATTTGTGACTAATTTACTTATGAAGGAAAGTAAGTCAGATCAAACTAAGGATAAAGGATGTATCTATCAAAATAATAAAAAATAATTATTTTAATCTTGCTGAAGATTACTGAATTATCTACTGAATTTTTACTTAATTTATTTACTGGATTTTATTTGCTATATATTGAACTCCCATTTAACAACAAATGTGCCTGTAAAGCAAATATGTTATTTGTTATTTCTTTTCCCTGAGAACAAAACTTAAGCCAGGATAGCTATTTAAGTGAAAAGTCAGGGTTTTTAGCCTCAGCAAATTAAACAAAACAAAACAAAAACAAAAACAAAACGAAAAAAAAACTGACTTTTGTTTTCATTAATATTAATAATTAGTTGTTTTTTATCAATTTTGTATCAAACAAAAAAATTGCAATCTAAAGCCACAAAGAGGAAAATTAAGCAGTCTAAAATCAACAAAGTTAATTGAAGTTAATAAGAAGTGAGAGCTGATGATGCCTCATTTTTTGTGTTTTTTTTTCTCTTAAACTATCACTACACACATTTAAGAAAAATGTCATATCACCCTCTTCAAAGATTTACTTGCATATAGTCATCTGTCTTAATTTAGCTACAATGTTATAATATACATGTCACAGATTACATTATTTCTTCATTTGCTAACTTCAAGTGTGAAATATAGCAAAATAATGAAATTATGATCTGATTTGTACAGCAACATAGAAAAATTGTTTTAAAGATTTCAGTAAAATGTGGTTTAACCATAGTATTTGATCTTTTCACCTCTTTAGATACTAATTTTACTTGAGTATAATATTACTAGAGAATAATATTACTGCCAATAACTGTGTAAAAAGTATATTCCCATGTATTCAGTCATAGCTGTTCTCACTGTTATTACTTATACTTTGTACAGTATGCGAAAATGTGTTAAGATACACAGGAAAGTCAATGTGCCAGATAGATTTTACAATTAAGTAGAAAAAGTGTAATAACAGAATCATTTAGATGATGATGGATGGTTTTGTTAACTACAAATACCTGTATAATTGTTGGCCTTTCATTGGGTTTTATTTTTGTTGTTAATCTATATCAAAAAAAAAAAAGTTATGAAAGGAAGCTTTAAAAAGCAGAAAATGTTGCAGCTGAATATTGACTGTTATGGTGCTCCATTTATTTTTCTGCCAAAATAAAACCACAGAATCACAGAATGCTTAGGGGTTGGAAGGGATCTCTACAGATCATCTAGTCCAACCCCCTGCTCCAGAAGGGACACCTAGAGCACGTGGCACAGGGTGGCATCCAGGAGGCATGGAAGATCTCCAGAGAAGGAGACTCCACAACCTCTCTGGGCAGCCTGTTTCAGGGCTCCGTCACCCTCACAGGAAATAAGTTCCTCCTCATGTGGAGGTGGAACTTCCTGTGTTTCAACTTACACCCGCCCGTTACCCTTTGTCCTATCACCAGCCACCACGGAGAAGAGCCTGGCCCCCTCCTCCCTACAATTACCCCCCAGGTACTTGAACAAGTTAATCAAATCTCTTCTCAGCCTTCTTTTCTCCAGACTAAACAGGCCCAGCTCGCTTAGTCTTTCCTCCTATGACAAATGCTCCAGTCCCTCAGTCATCTTCGTGGCTCTCCGCTGGACCCTCTCTAGAAGCTCAATGTCCTTCCTGGACTGGGGAGCCCAGAACTGCACACAATACTCCAGATGTGGTCGCACCAGAGCTGACTAGAGGGGGAGGATCACCTCCCTCAACCTGCTGGCAACACTTCTCTTGATGGAGGCCAGGATCCCATTGGCCTTCTTGGCCACGAGGGCACATTGCCAACTCATGGTTAACCTGTTGTCAACCAGGGCACCCAGAACCCTCTCCGCAGAGCTCCTCTCCAGCAGGTCAACCTCTAATCTGTCCTGGTGCCTGGGGTTATTCCTCCCCAGGTGCAGGACCCTGCACTTGTCCCTGTTGAACCTCATGAGGTTCCTCTCTGGCCAATTCTCCATCCTGTCTAGGTCTCTCTGAATGGCAGCACAGCCCACTGGAGTACTGGCCACTTCTCCCAGTTTGGTGTCATCTGCAAACTTGCTGAGAGTGCACTCTGTGCCCTCGTCCAAGTCACTGATGAACAACTTGAACAGCACCCCTGCGGGACAGCACTGGCCACAGGCCTCCAACCAAACTCGGCCCCATTTATCACCAGCCAGTCCTCAATCCACTTCACAGTCCACTCATCCAATTCCTAAGCTTTCCTATGACAATGTTATGTGAAACATCTCATTGGCAGTACATATTAAGACTGAGCCTTATAGCTCTGATTATTTTTAGGTAAATTTAAGACCAAGTTTGAAATTCAGACTGTGAAGTACTGACATGAGCAGCTCTGTTTTACCAAACAGAAATAAAATTTGCATACATAGAATAATATAATAATTGGTGTTAGAAGAGGACTCTGGAGGTCATGCAGACCACCCTTCACTCAGAGTAGGGTAAGCTTAGATGAGGTTACTCAAGACCTTGTCCAGCTGAATTTTGAACAGCTTCAAGACTGGAGGTCCATCTGAATGGCAGCAGAGTCCTCAGTTGTATCAGCCAGTACTCCCATTTTTGTATCCCATGGAAGCTTGCCGAGGGCGTTCTGTCCTAGCATCCAAGTCCACAGTGAAGATCTAGTGCAGTATCAGCCCATGGGGTGTACTGTGAACAGGAAGCTCTGTTCAGCAGTTGAGGCAAACACATTAAGGAATGATTTGAAACAGGAAACAAATTCAGCATCTCCTACAGTACACATAAACCATCAATGAGAGATTCTACTGTTACCATCACTCTTTTCTCATAATCCTCTTGGGTGGATTTTAATTAGGTTTTGAGTTTGTCTATGCCTGTGCTTCTGCATAATGTTTATTTAGACCTTAATGGAAAGCTCGGTGAAGTAATCTGAAAAGCTAACTGTAATTGAATTCACTCAGGACTTTTTTTGTTTACTTCTTTTCTAAGGAGAATTCTGCTATTCCTAATTTCTGTTTTCATAGGTTTTTCATGTGCAGTAATATTTCAAGCGTGTGTGCTTTTATGTCTGTGTACACACACAGATATGTAGATAAGCTCATGTACACAAACATGTATATGGCTCTATCCAGAAAAAAAAAAATCCTGCAAGAATGGCAGTGGGTTTCCTTTCTCTTCTGCATCTAGCAGCTCCATCCTCCCCCACCAGTCTCCATGTCATGACGTTCAGAACTGCAGCACTCCATGCATTAGCCTTCAAAGCTGCCCTCTGTGAGCAGGAGTATCTTCTGAGTTTTGCAGAGTGTATCAGTTTTGCTATCAGGAGTCATCAGTCTGGCTACTGTTCTGCCAGACAGGCTTTTTTCTCCCTTCTCTCCTCCCCAGCTAAGCGTGAGAGGATGTGGGATGGGATGTGTTCTGATAGCCTTGTACCACATACTTCAGCTCTAGCAGTGCCCTGGATCAGCATGGTCAAGAATAGCTATCCTTACCTTTAAACTGTCAGGTGAAAGCTCCTATACAGTATCTGGCATGTAATTAATGGTTCAATTTAGAAAGCTGAATTTATACACGATAATAAAAAGAATGTTCATCATACTTTGTAATATTAACAACTAAACATGGGAAACAAAATCACTCGACAAAGTAAAATTATAGTACAGCATACTCTAATTAATAACATCTAGCAATAGTTATTAACAAATACAGCAAGGAAGCAGAAGCCTAATATCTTAGATTCTGCTTATAGCTGTCTAACTCTGGTTTTCAGTATGTTTGAGTAATGTTGATCCTCTGCTTCTCCAGCCTTAAAGAGTTCTGAGATCTGTAGCTAAAAACTACCGTAGAGGAGACAGATAGGACTGGACAGCAAATGTCTCTGATGGATAAGATGGAATCAGATGTCTTTGCCAGGACTGATTATCAGTAATAGCAAAATGAGAGTAAATAAAATACAAAAACAGACATATTCCACTTCTTGCTGTCCTTGTAATTATTTTGACACTGGAGTACTAAGCCAAAGCAATGGTTGACTGGTAAAATTAATATTAATTCTCCAAATTGATCAAGTTATAAATTTATATATTAGCTGTTATATATAAATATATATATTAGCTGTATATAAATTTAGCTGTTTTTTAAAGAAAAAAAAAGGGTTTTCTATTTGTTTTCTCCTCATTTTCCCATGTGCATGTGCTAACTGAAACTGAAACAGTTGGCACTTTATAAATGATGTTTAGATCATTGGCATAAAAAAAGAGAATAAGAATAAGAATAAATTCAAAAGTAGTACTTACAGTAAAATTCATAAAATCATAGAATCATAGAATGCTTAAGGTTGGAAGGGACCTCTAGAGGTCATCTAATCCAAGCCCTGCACATGCAGGGTCACCTAGAGCACGTGGCACAGGACTGCATCCAAGCAGGTTTTGAAGATCTCCAGAGAAGGAGACTCCACAACCTCTCCTGGCAACCTGTTCCACTGCTCTATCACTCTCACTGTTAAAAAATTTTTCCTTAAGTTCCTGTGTTTTGTGGCCATTACCTCTAGTTCTGTTGCTGGCCACCAGTGAAAAGAGGCCAGCACCATCCTCCTCACTGCCTCCCTTGAGGTGCTTATATACACTGATCAGATCCCCTCTCAGCCTTCTCTTCTTCAGGCTGAACAGGCCCAGCTCCCTCAGCCTCTCCTCATAGGGCAGATGTTCCAGGCCCCTGATCATCCTTGTGGCCCTGCGCTGGACTCTCTCCAGCAGCTCCACATCCCTCTTGTACTGGGG
>NW_010579619.1:25028-100202 GCF_000705375.1 Tinamus guttatus
TCCTGCTTATTCCCCATGCTTCGCACATTGGTGTACAGGCATTTCAGGGAAGTAACCGAGCCTGCAGGTTTCCCAGGAGGAGTGAAAGAGGACCCTCTATAATCATGTCCTATCTTCACTTCCCCACTGCCATACTCCTGCTGGATGCCATCTGTCTTTGGCTGTGTTGTACTGATTGCCGTGTCTGTGTGACACTCCCCTTCCACCTTCGTGCCACACACACATGAATTAAAATATCCTCCGTAATCTCCTCTGTCATCTTTCTTTTCATCAACTCAGCAGCACATGGGCACAAAAAGTCACTAAAATGGCACAGATCAGTGTTTATCAAGAGATCTGCATTGTTTTTATTTGTAGTTCAGTTGCAAAATGAGGATTTCTTTACCCTTCGGTCTTGAAACTGCATGAATTTACTTCGCTGCTGGAGACTTCCACAATTTCCAATTTTCCTGCATAGCTAATTGATTTGTCTGAACAAAGCATAGTCTTCTTCTACTTGAACAGGACCATAGAAGCAGATCATTGGCCAAATATTTGTGTATGTGTGCAGCACACCGCAGCTGGTAGCAGCATCACTAGACTTGCATTGCTTCAGGACCATAGTAGCACCACCTCTGTGCCTCTCCTCTTAAACCCAAGGGACTTGGGAGAGTCATAAAATGACCTTTCCTCATCATTCCTCTCTCCCTCTCCTTTTTTTTTTTTCCTTTGATGTCTACACAGTCCTTCTCAAAAGCACTGTAATGCCTTTGCAAATTGGTAGCTCTTTTCCTGAAGGGAGCTGACTGACACCACCACCCACAGTGACGTCTTTACCCTGCAGAGATTCAGGAGGGACTCCTCTGCAAATACTCATTTTCTGTGGAGCAGCTGGGATTTCACATGCAATAATAATATCATGCTGTACAATAATACAAAAACATTTTGTCACTGCACCACACCTCTAATGAAGTTTGGACTCAAGAAATTGGCTATTCCTGTTATTAAAAGAACTGTGGAAGCACTGGGAGACAAAAGATGAATACAAATGTTTTGGGAGAGTCTTAAAGTGACCTTCTTTGAGAGGGACCCCTCCCTCCATACCTATTTTTTCCCTAAAAGTTAAATATAACCAGTCCACTGCTGAGTGAGCATTTCTAGGATTAAGCTTTGAATGCAAACAGTTTCAGAAGCAGAAGAAAACACCTAGGTGTGCCTAGTGTGATGGTCTTGACAAAATGCACCAGTGGTCTTTGAGACACTTTTCCATGTGGTTCCTGCCCCATACACCACACTGGCACTGCCAGCTGATAGTGGTGATGTTTTGCTGCGCTTGATTCTCTTTTCTCCTTTCTTCGGCCATGTAAGAGGACCCCCTTGCTGGCTCTGTGCCTTTGTCTTACAATGCAGAAAGAAATACACCTATTTTTAAGGAGCACACTTCTTTGTTGCTTTATTTAGCTTGTTCCTCGGCAATCTTATTCTGTTAAAAGTCCATCCTTTCCCCAACAATAGTGCCATTTTCAAGCACTAGCTGTTAAAATTAAGCTTGTTTCTCAGTGACTTTTTTATGGCTTTGTAAAAGATTTATTCTTGCTTTAGATATTGTATAAAATCTCATTTCATTTGTGGTTTGTATCATCACTATTTCTGCCACGATAATTCAGCTAAGCTCTCAATCACTGTCTTTAAGAGGTCTCCAAATTTTTTATATTGTATTACTCAGACCTCATTTTATTGCATGTGTTCTTTTTCTTAAGGCAACAGATTGCAACAGAATACCAAAGAAGAAAATCTTCGTAAAAATCCCATTGGTAATGCACAACTATCATCTTTTGACAGGATTTAATTGAAAATAAGTGCTTTTCACTTGAGCAGTACTGACCTCCATCTTCTGGAGATCATAACGAGGGACATGTCATGCTACAGAAGTTTAGCATTCTTCTGAAATGAGTTATATTTAATATCCATTTCATCATAGTAAAGAAGAGAGACTGACTTGTGGCCTGTTTCTCTGTTCCATTGCTCCATTGCGGATATAAGTCTGGGAATGATTCCATCAAAATTGGGGGTCTTGCCATTTATGGTAGAATATGAAGATCAAGGCAGACACTGGTAGCTCTTTTTGTTTTTGACATTAGAATAGTTTCTGAATTTCCTAGGCCAAGTTATTGTTCAGCTAATATAAAAAACAGTTTTGCGTGATGCTAAAGTCTGAAAGTTGTATAAAAAACTAGGTTTGATTCAGATCCCACTAGTTTTTACCACACTTCAAAGTCAGTGGTATAGTTACTTTTGATTAACACTGGAAGCATGGAAATCAGACTTAATTGCAATATGATAGGTCAACAATTAAAATATCAACTGTTCTGTGATTCAGTTAAAAAATCTGTGAAAACAGCATCAATGTGCTGTTTATCTGGTTTCTTTTGCGGAAATGCATTTAGTAGTTTATTAAAGAAGTACATACATTAGCTCTGAGTTTCTGTTCTTTGTTGCATTGATTCAGAATTCAAATAAAATAATGAATGTTCATTGTGGGGCACAATTTTTCTTACATATATTCATATGAATGAAGGAAGAACGCTCAAAAACTGCAACAGAAATGTGAATGTTTCTACAACAGAGCCTAATACCAATTTTTTAAAACTTTGTCATAAAGACCTTTCTGCAGATTTATAAACAGTCATGTACACAATAATGTTAAAAAATGCTGCGTGAGGTTCTGAAACAAACTTCATGGCCTTTATGGCAGTTTGTTTGGTACTGTGCTGCTGCATTTACTGAAATGAAACATTTACTAATATTGCGAGTTCTGGATAATGCATTCAGTGAGTCTTGTTGTCTTTCCTGTTAACAATAATTTGAGCAGACTGTATTTTCTCACTCATTCTTCTTCAGCGTATTTTATTTAGTGCTTTTTTTGGATTTACAAATGAGAGTATAAAAGAGCTCCCTTCTAGGTGCCAGGCACCATCAATATACAAAAAAATTAAGCAGTTCCACTCTCCCCTGTTCCTTCCCCAAATAAGTCACAAATTCAGTTTGCCCTTTCTGACACTTTCTTCCCAAACTCTCCATGAGGAGGCTGAGGTCATTTTAAACTCTCCCTGGGATAGAAGACAGGTTCTTGTGTGGTATTGAAGTTGGAACTAGACTACAGGAAAAAAAAAAAAAAAAAGTTAAAGTTGAACGTGAATGCTACATGAATGGGAAAAATAGGATGTATGTCCCACTTGATCTTGTCGGCCCTGTGGATGCTCAGGGCATGGCTAAGAAAGCAGATCTTCAGGCACACAGAGTGCTTCCATATAGCTTTTTAGTTTGTGTCAGGAAAGTGCTTTGGGGGTAAATGCCCTGATTCTGGGAACTTACTGTGCTGTTATTCACATGAAGCCCAAACTCAAAATGTTATGAGCTTTTTTTCCTCTAGGACAATCATGAACAGGAAGATGTGCCCCAGAAGCACATCTGGAGTGCTCCAGCTCCAAGCGGGAATTAGTCCAGGGAACAGGTTAGAGCTGGTGGAAAGTAAAACCCTGTGATGTGCGTGCTATGGATATGTGCTCTTTCTGTACAAATCCTACTCTACTACATTAGGCTATTTGCTAGTGTAGACGTTTAGTGATGCACCTCTTTTTCCTGTCCATGAACCATGACCGACCTTGGCCCTTTGGTTTTGGATTTAGAAGCTTACAAGGAAATATCTGTTGTTTTGTGGGATCCCCAGGCTGAAGAATTTCTGTAGGAAAGGCCTTCTGGAATGATATCTTCTACTTATTTACCAAAATCTCAGGTTGCTTTTCCCTTCCAAAGTAGGCAGTCTGTTTTTTTTGTTGCTTTTTTTGTTTTGTTTTTTTTGCCTCACCTCTATGCTTTGTCTTAGAGGAACGATATTCATTCCTTCCTCACCAGCACTCCGCTTAGTTTGTCATTCAGGGTAATGTCTGTTATTATTCATGCTGTGCAGCTTAGGCTTCATCTTGGTTATAGGCTGTAGCCAGTGCTGTCAGATAAAGGAAAGAGTTTGATTCCCAGGCTGAAGAGCTGTCAGGAACTCCTTTCCGTGATCTAAAGGGTTTGATTCTTTGCCTCTATTATCTCATTGTAGAGGTGCAGTGTAAAGAAAGGTGGTTCCTCGGGCAATAAGGATTCATATCCTATTTATAGATCATAATCTGCACCTGTAAGTGTGCAACAGAAAAATGACTGCGTGTACATTTTGGATATGCAAGTGTATGAGATGCTCATAGAAAAATGTTTCACTAAAATGTTTTCTGTTCTTGAAATAATATGCAACTCCTGGTTTGGAAATTCTATGTGATCAGTAATCGTAAACATTTTTAGATTTAAAAACAGGATTCCATTTAGTCTTTGTTGAAATACAAAGCATATAACATAATTTTGCTTCTCTGTCCACATGATCAACATTGTTAGGGTGAAATTCATCTAAGTTAACATTAGGGTATAAAATCTAGGTGTTTACATCAGAGCTAATCAGCAGCAGCTTTTTTACCAGGCAGTAGAGAAAAATAAGCACTTTCAGGGAATATGCTAATTTATATAAATACATTTGCTTTCAAGTAAGATCAGTGCCTGCTCTTTCCACTGACTATACATGAAGTTCCAACAAGTAGCTCATGCATAGATGTGCACTTCTGGTCTGATGAATCCCAAACATAGAGTCCAGTTTTCAATGAAAAAATCATTTTTTTGTTTCACAAGTATTGTGTCTTGTTCAAAGTGATTTGAGGAATACTTAAAACATTTCTGTCACTACACACTTTTACTGGGAGCAAGCATAGAACAAATCTTGGCCATTGTTAGCAGTATTTGCTCATTTTGATTGATTGACAAGTACGAACATGCACCTGACATACTTAAACACTTGCAGGTTGATCACGTGCTTTTTCCCTGACAAATATATTGCAATGATCATCTCAGTTTGTGTTATGGAACAAAACCAGGGAACAGATCACTAAGGGCATTAATTGCCAAAGCTACATCAACTTCAGTACACTTCAGGGAAGCTGCAGTGACTTGCATTAGCCCAAGCTAAGGATCTGACCTCACACAGTTATCATGTCACTTATATTTTAAATCACATCAGTCCATTTGTACACCAGCTGTGATGGTGTAATTATTTAAAGTGGAAGTTTTAAATCTCTATCAGATTCCCTGTTCTAGAGGGGAAAGTATAATTGAATTGTCACATATTGATGAAGGAGCAAATGCATTATATGTGTTGTGGATCACATCTCCATTGAAGCTGACTGATTTGCCTCTTCCTGTGCCAGCAGGAAAAAAAGAAAAAATGGTTTGACCATACCTTCCTCACATGTATTCAGTTGCCAATAGCAAAAGGTGTGATTTCTCACATCTCCGCCAATAAATGGTGTTTAGTCACTAATTTTAAGGGAGGTCTGACTGGGTACAGAATAGGAAATCATTTATATGAGGGACTGACAAGATGGTTATGTGTTTTTATTTGCTTTGTTTTTTGTAAATCAAATCATTTTAGTTAGTTACAAATAAACAAAAAAAATAGAGGTTGGGAAGCAAGAAGAATAAAACAAAAACATACAAAATTCTTACTCATTTTATTATTTTAAAATAGTAAGATTGAAACAAAACAAGATGCTGGTGCCAAATCCCTAGATTTTTCCTTTTCACTGTGCTACAATAGCAGACTGATCTACTGGAACAAGAGAGCTGGAAATGAAGCATTTCCAAACCAACATCTCCGAACTGTGATACTAATTATTTATCTGCAGCACTGCAAAGATCTGCAAGGCTTCATGAATGTTTGTTCTGGCTTTGGAACTTAGAAAGCCTTCCATGAAGGCAGGAGATTGCCAACTCTTCAGGATGAGTCTAGAGCTAAGAATTTCAAAGCAGGAAAGAAGGCAGATCGATAAATTCCCTATTGATTACTGAGCAACCTGCACTGTATGGGAGACTATGCTTGTGTACTTTTTTGCATTTCAAGGACTAATAAAGACTTTGTGGAGATCAGTATGTGAGAAGACCATATACCTGAGCTGCAGGTAGGCTTTTTTTTTTTAATAGGTGAATTGTAAACCCCGGAAAGTAAGACCTTTTACTAATATTAAATGCAAGCTGCAGGCTGCAGATGTTACTAAAACTTTCTTTAGTAAAAGCAGCTTTCACTTTAAAATAAAACTATTCCTACAAGCAAAATATTATCTCCTCATTTTAGATTTTCAGTGTATTAAATCTTCGTTATAGGAATCATCCTTGAAATGGGAGTAACACTAATATATCACTGCGAAATATTGTGGTTTGAAAGCCGTAGTGGTAGTGGTGGGGGAGGAAGGAGATATCAAATCAATATTGGATTCACAAACAGTCTGTGGACTGTAGGTCCGATCACCTTCCTAGGAGCGAATCGAGTTCCCAAATAGTGTGATTTATTCAAATGCAACTTTTACAAAGCAGGTTTTGCATGTCAGTACAGGAAATTCTCTACTACAGTGTGGGGTTTTTAGCTAGCTCTGATGTACAAATGTGCAATCATCACTCACCCCAGAAGATGGGAGAGGGCTCTCAGTCTCGAGTCTCCTCAGGTGGCGTAGCTTGAGTGACTATAGTCATACGTAATATTGTTATTGATTGGTGAAAAAGTTTCTTGCTTTCATTTAAAGGTACAGTCAATCAAAAACCTAGAGTGCATGCTCAGTGAGGAGTGGTCATACCTCGGAGGCGGGTAACTTTTGGGATGGAGGCGTGGTTTTGACATTATAATGAGCAAAGTTCAATTAAAGTTCATCCAAAAGGAGTGATTTGCCACCCTTGCTGGCTCAGCACAGGACATGTTATCGTATATCTCCCATTAGACAGCCACTGGGCGGCTTATCAGCAGCCCAGCACAGGGAGTGCAACAGAGTTTGGCCACGGTGTCTTCACCCCGCTCCATCCTCCGTTACTCCCCTTTGCAGCTGCGAGGAGGGCAGATTGTGCTGCCCAGGGATCCGTGGAGGAGCAGAGTCCATGCGCACCAGCCATCCAGGAAGTGGCAACTGTGCATCACTCCAAGTGAGCTTCTGTAATGCCAAAACTTCTGTTAGGCCCTAGTTTTCCTCTCAGTTCCTGCTTTCAAACAATTCTTCCACAATCATGAGAGGCAACATAGAAATTTTATTTTTCTTTTTTTTTTTCCCAACCTCTATTATTGTTCTTTGCTAAATCAGGACAGTAGCAGTTATGCATTACAAATGGGCACCTATGGCATCCCTTGGTGTTAGATATGGGTTCTCAGTGCTGGTTGAACACTCCAGGGCAGCCTGTGGCCTCAGGGGGAAAGTGGAGAAGACAATCATCTCATGTGTGTCCTGAGCAGGGATTTTCCAGCAGCGCATAGTGCTTTTGGCACTCGACCTCCCTAAGGGCAACAGCTTTGATCTCGAGAGTTGAAAACCTGGCTTGGTTCATAAATACTGTGCTCATTTAAAATGAAAAGGTACAAAGCAGCAAGGAGGCTTTCTAGCTAATGTGTGACCTCCTGCTTTTTAATTTATAGCACATAGATATTTGCTGTATTTGGTAAAATGGTATGCTGCAGTTACATTTTCAGTCATATGGAAGGCACTCAGACTGCTGAATTACCCATTCATTACTTTGCTCCCTTTCATTTTAGCTTTTTTTTCATGATTAAACACCTGGAAAACAATGGCTACCTAATTGAAGAAATGCTCTCAACACTATGTCGCTCATGCTATATATCTCACAGTTTGATCTATGTGAATGGTAAAATGCCTTTCTAGAGAAAACAGTGTTGTATTTTTCTCTTTTCTTTCCCATTTCTCTGCTACAGATTGTGAGCGTGGGAAAGCATGTTAAAGGATACCATTACATTGTGGCAAACCTGGTAAGACCCTTTCCTTGAATTGTACCACTGCTCGGTAAGTGATACTTTGCTTTGGGCTTGCAGAACTTCATATATGCTCCCCGCTGGTCACTAGTATGTAGAGGAGCAGCACGTATTCTCTGTAGTGCATGGAAGAACTTGGTCTTTAGTGCCATCTATACCAATCCTCTTAAATTTTATCAAAATCAATGTAGTGTAAAGGGCGGCTAAGTGTATCTTGTGGCTGAATTAGATGCATTTACAGAATCAGTTTTGACTCATCTTTCTAGTGTTACTAGCATAACAACTCTCAAAGTTACTTTTCTATATTCTCTAGGGAACATTTATTTTCCTATGAAGTTATTTAAAATCTAATTATTAGTTCAGTATTTTCCCTCTAAGTTTAAATTGCACACTCAGACAGTTAATGTTCAGAAGAAGGCATACAAAGAATAAATGCTAAATTTTACTTTAAAAATAATCCATTCTTTAAGCCCAAATACCTGCCTGGCCAAGCATAGTGAATATGAGACAGAGCTAAATGCATGCTCTTGATTGTTTCCTACTTTTAGCTCTCCCTCAAGGAATTTTAGTGACATAAAATATTTCATTGTGCTCTGCTGTACTTGTACCTTAACTTAAGATGATTTTAGGTTATTTTTAAGACCTTGGGCTTTTAAAATGAGACAAGTCTATTCTCCTAGGGCATAGCAAACTTGATTTTCAAGATCCCAACTTTATAATTCCCCTAGTAAGTTTTTCCACGCAAAGTGGCTGCTGTAGAAACTGTTCAGGTTTTTTTGTTTGTTCGTTTTTGGTGAACATCTATGTCAGCAGAGATAAATGCTATCTAGTTTCAATAGTGCAAGAGGTGTGATTTCACTATCTGTTACCTTTTCACTGTTAATTTCCTTTAGGACATAAATCTGTATCCTTATTTTTTATTATTATTTTTTTTCCATGGCTTTGGGTCAGTACTGCAAGCTTTTTTGATTTTTTTTTAATATTATTATTTCTCTGACTTTCTTTTTTTCAAGTTGGGTGTGATAATACACTTCTGCTTGCACTGGTAACTGCCAATTAGCGGGACTTAAGAATATAAAAGTAGGATTTATCTGACATCGTTAAATATAAAAGATTCTTGTTTGCTTATTAACTTGTTTTAGCAGTTTAGCATTTTGCAGTTTCTGGAAGATCAGCTACATCTCTAAAGGCAACTTTAATTAAATATTTGTCTTTATACTTGATGAATGGATTAACCATAAAAACTAATAAGTCACAAAATGTATATACTTTTTTTCAGTTTTGGGAGTCACTCGACTTTAAATACATAACAGATGTGAGGACTACTAGCTATCAGGTTTCACAATGTGATTCTGGTGTTAGAAGGGTTTTTTTGTGCTAACAGTTAGATCCTCATGGGCTGTCTCTGTCTTCTAAAGTCTTGTATCTGACCTCAGGAGCCTTCATTCTGAACAATGAATGCTGGAATAAATGCATTTACACAACAGTGTTGTTCACTCTGCAAACCTACATAGAAACCAGCACATAATAGGTCAAGGGCCAGAATAGTTCTCATTTAAATCTGCCAAGCTTAATGGCAGTTGCATTAAAGCTTTAATATTCTGCAAGTGCTTTTCAGTTGATTGATCCACCTGCATTTCTTCAGACTCTGTCTTCCATCCCCAGCAATGCACTGTATAGCTATGGAGACCACCCCAGCTATAATGTGGGATTTGTTTGTTTTGTTTTTGTGACACAAGCTGAAATTATGAACAAATTTTCAACATTATTTTCTGGTTTTAAGTCATGGATTCTCTTGGATATCTGCTACTGGCAGTTTTTTATGCTGACTTGCTGCTCTAGAATGGATTGGACCAACAGTGAGGTAAGAAGGCAAACAAAATCTTAAATTGATTTTCTAGGGATTCAAAGATATTTCTTTGGAGAGATTTATGCACGGAGGAGCCAATGTGACAGGATTTCAGTTGGTAGATTTCAGTACCCCAATGGTAACTAAACTGATGCAGCGCTGGAAGAAGCTGGACCAGAGAGAATATCCAGGATCCGAGACCCCACCAAAGGTATTTGCTGAAGCACTATCAAAGGCACCACTCACATATTCTAATTTCTGATTGACATTACTGAATACATGAATAAAGATTTTACTATTGAGAAAGAGGAACAGACTTTTCATCTTACTATTATTAGTAAGTGATTATGGCTTTTGTTTGCATGATAGCAACACAACTCTAACAGGCTTCAGTCCTTCAATGGCCTTTGCGACAGTCTCAAACTCTCTCCTTCATTGACAGGAATTAAAGGTCAGACAATTAACTGACAACTTAATTTCAACCAATTTTTCATGAATTCTTCTAATTATCTAAACTCACTCAGAGTGCAACGCTTTCCAGACATCTTAATTCTTCTGTGTATGAAGTATAACTGCAATTGTAGACACACTATCCTTAAATTTTTAGATGGAATTTTTTCTGGAAAGTCTATCCACTTCCAAACCTGAAGCAGTTATTACTTACACACACACACACAAGCACAATTGTGTGTAAGCACAATCTTACAATGAAATTACATCCTTGGATTCATTTATCCTAATCCCTCATAGCTCATAACCAAGTATTTCTGTTTCCTGTAATTTGCTTGGTTGACAGATCACAGCATAGCTATAAGTATGACTTCATCAAAAACTTTTTGGTTCTATATTGTATGAACTGGCACTTTTCAAACCCACTTGAGGCTGGATGTCGTTGTGCTGGGGACTATCCAGTCGTATGCAGTCAACTCTTGACTGGGAAAGTGAGATGTTGGCAAAGTCTATGAAAACATCTGCATGGATAGTATAAAATATATCTATGCTATTCTATGAATAATCAAGAAGTATTACTCATGGAGGAGAAAGACACAGGGATGCTGTGGGTTATGGAGTGCAGGGACTCCTTACAGAAGTACCATTGTCATGCTGCACCTTTCTAAGGAACCAATGTGATTGACCTGAATTGCTGATAATTCAGCTATGGATAATCAAAGTAATACACAGTGAAGATAAACCATGTCACAAAGAGCTTATAATATGCACAGCAAAAGACACAAAGGGAATTAGACTTCAATGAGTGAACTGAAATCTTAGAATTTACAGAACATATCAATGCCAGCACTAGGCATATAACTGCTTCTGTTGCAGTGCTCTCATCAGAGGGCCGTAATGAGAAAATTCCTCTTCATTTATGTCCTTTCGAGTTATCATTTTCTAAAAACTTGTTTTACATATTTTATCTGGCATATTCTCTGCGTAAAGCAGTTAGTGTATTTAGTTTAGAAACACTGACTGTCTTATATGACCTCCCCAGCCTTTTTTATTCTTCGGAACCCTGTACCATTCAGATATCTAAAACAGAAGTTTTGCAGATGGGAGGAATATACCCTTGACCATTCTTAGCAGTTCCAATAGCTTGGATATCTGTTCATTTCCAATAGATTTATTCATGCTTATAAGCTTTCTCAGTGAGCTCTTCTTTCATTCTTTTCTTCTCAGTAAGGTATATAGGTGGGTTTATTCCCTAATGGATAACCCAATTGGAAGAGAAGTTTGAGAAGAGAATGTCTCTAGTTTGTTCTTTTCATGAAACTTTAGAGGCAGATCTCACTGGCCTTACAATATACCGTCTTAAAGCTTGAACTACTGAAATGTGTGCTCCACAGTCTTGCATGCATCCCTCAGAAGATTACTTGTGACTTTGAGGGAGCAACTGCTGCATAATGAATCAAACCAGAAATATCTGAGACAATTGATTTTTCTAAAGACATAAACAACACTGAAGCGATGTATTTGTCCATCCATTTAGTATACATCTGCACTGACATATGACGGAGTACTTGTGATGGCTGAAACTTTCCGTAATCTTCGAAGACAGAAAATTGATATTTCACGGAGAGGAAATGCCGGTGATTGTCTTGCTAACCCAGCTGCCCCATGGGGTCAAGGGATTGATATGGAGAGGACATTAAAACAGGTAAGGATAGGATTTGTTCTGGTGATTTTTATGAATATTAGATTCTATTCATACATTATATGATTTGGAAGATCATACACTCACTATCCTTACATTCAAGGGTAAGGATAGGAAAGGAGGAAATTATTTTTTCCTTGCCATTGGCAGACAAGTAGTTCTGTTCTGGTCTTGTTTGGTTTATAATTTGAAAGAAAGGTATGGGGAAATTACTACTCTATATATTTAGATAGTTGGTTCTCCTCCACTGAAATGTTACCTGTTGCATGTAATCTGGCTATACAGATATGATCACTTAAGGTGTTTCTGCGTAATATAACCTTTCATCTATGTTTCTGACATCTTGAATGAATGTAGATTTCTCCCAGAAAATCAGCATTAGTATATTTATCTTTCAAAAGAATTAATGCAGAGTCATTGTTCACTGGTGTCCGTATTTTGAATTCCTGGTAAGTATGGATGCCTAGAAAGTTCCAGGTCTCTGTCAAGATAATTTAGCCTTCCCTTTGAATGAGACAGGAAGAAAACAAAAATCCTGCAGTAGAATTTAAATCATTGCAAATGAGGAGACTCTGCTCAGGAGACATTGCAGAGGAGAAGAGTTGCTGACACTACTGGCAGCTGTGTGCCTGGAAGCCAAAGTTTCAGTTTTGGAGAATAATTGGCAGAAATAGAAATGGACAAAGGAAAATAACTTGTGGTTCAAATAACCTGCAGCAACACAGATTGGTGACGTGTAAGAAGCAGGAGGTCATGGTTCTATATCCGAGCTGAAAACAAAGCCTTTCAAGTCTGACCAAAGAGGCTGTCCCTATGCAATTAAAGACAGCAGCAGTGTGGCTGTGGCTTCTTCTGGGCTGAGGACCAGAGCCATGATATCCTCCAGTGAAGCAGCAAATAGCTGAATGAAAAAAAGGACAAAAACAACAATTTCAGCTCAGTTCCTGCTACCTCTGCATCTGCTTCACAAACTCAGGGGCTAAAAATGCTGCTGCCTTCACGGCAGGCTTAGAGGTAGTGAAAAATTGCCACAGCTGATCTTAACGCTTTATGTCTCTCCTTCTTCACTTTATGGATCTGGAAATAGTCCTTCTGTGCCTCATGCAGGTCATCTATCTGCCATGATGAAGAATTGCTTTGCCACAAGTTTATTGCTAAGTTTACCTCAATAAGCAATACATGCTCAATATATACTTTCTTAACCAACAAGGTTTGAGTTAAAAAGATATATGATTCAGGTGAAACATCCTTTAGGTTTATTATGTGATCTAAAATATTCTGCAGCACTGAGGGGAGTGGAAAAAAATTACTTCTCAATAGGACCTGTAGTTGTCCTGAAAAATGTTTAGTTGCACGTCATAGAAGAAGAGAAGTTCTATTGTACATCTGTTAGCATCCGAGATACTGACATATTTCTGCCTATTTGGAGCATGGTTCTTCATGCTCAAAGGAATACAAAGGCAAAGTAGCCAGACCTTTACTTTATAGTGCCTGCCTGTTCTGCAGTACTGCTGTAGTTATGTGATCTAAAGACAAGTCTAGAATAACTTTAACTGTTATGTGACTTTTGGAATAAAAAACATAAGGCTGGATCTTCCTGATGTGTTCTCTTTTAGGTTCGAATACAAGGACTGACAGGAAATGTTCAGTTTGACCATTATGGTCGCAGAGTCAACTACACCATGGATGTGTTTGAGTTGAAGAACACAGGCCCTCGGAAGGTAGATGCTGACAACATTTGCTATCCTGATATTATATAAATTATTTTTGCTTAAATAAATAATTATAGAAACTTAAACAGTACTCTGCCTGGGTTTAAAGTGGCTTCTGGATAATATATAGCCCTGGTAATACTTAACTCTGGGTAAACTACATCTTTTAGTAGATACAGTTATTACATGCAACAAATTTGGAAACACAAAACCAAATGAATATCTTGGAAAGGTGAGATGTGAGGGAATCAGGCGTCCTAATGAAAAACAACTGGATGGCATGCTGTTGGGAAACTGGGTGATGAAGAATGGTGAGAACTCAATCTTCTTCCTCTCTTAAATCTTTCCATCCTGCAAATGCAGGGGCATTTTTTCTGTCACTGTAAACATAAGTCAAAGGCTTTAACAATGTTATCTTTTTAAGGGGGAAGGGAGAGATGAGGGGAGAAAGAGAGAATGCCATGAAAACTTACATTTTAGTAGGAAAATTTATTACAGCATGCAGTCCTATGTGCTTAATTGGTTTGTCTGTAAGCAACTTAGGTAAATGTGTGTTAGCATAATTCCAAGAAGATGCTCCATGTCTGAATGCTCAGCTTTCAGTCAGTCACATCACGCTGAAAAGATATGTCTGTGTACTTTGCTAGCCCTTTCTCATTTGTCCTGAAAGTCTGTACATTTTTCATAGAATAAAATATATCAGAAAAAAGGAGAATATTATTCAAGCTTAAGCATTGCAGTCATTGTAGCCTGTTTTATTTGTTACGTTTTCAGAAAAAGTGAAGGCAAAAGCTGAAGGTGAGAATTGAAGCCACTTGACTAAGGCAGAGGTGGTCAGAATTAAGTTAAAAGTCCTCAGCTGTGAGGCACAGAAGTGTTTTCAGAGGTGACAAACTCAGTAACTAGTGCCCCATGTCAGCTGTTAGACCCAGAGGCAGTTGCAGAGGTCGAGGAGGAAGGATGCTACGCTCCAGATCCAGAGCAGAACTGGGAATCAAGACAAACTGACTGCCTGTGTAATGTAGTGCAGGGCTAATGTAGTGGAGGACTAAGGCAGAGGATGTGCCGGTGTGCATGAGGTGTATGGTGCAGTTGTCTTTTGAAAGTATGACAGATGGCTAAAGAATAAATTGTGAAAGGCAAATCTTTCTTGCTTCTCTCCTGGGAAGCCCTCTGTCTCATGACAGTGAAATACTACCCCTCCCTCCCCAATTCCCAAGGAAGGGAGGCCATGAAGGAGGGACGAGTTAACTAAACCTAAATAGGTCACAACTTTATTAACTCCTTAGGGAACCTGCTCAGCAGTAAGATGTAGAAAATGGATTGTTTCTCCTCCTGCCTGTTGGGGGAGAGGCGCTTTGGGCTAGCACCAACGCGGGGATGCCCCTGTGCTCTTTTTTTGCCAGAAAGGAAGAGGAGTTGTGTCTTTCTTTTTCTAGAGCACCACATGGGTCCTTTCTACCCTTCCAAGGCCTTCACCTGTCTTTAGAGTCACTCCCAAACCATTACCAATCTTTGATAAAATAAGCCATAACAGCTTTGACAGACAGGAATACTCGCAAAAACTTATTTCTCATGTATTACATAGTATTTCATATAAACTTAATGATTCTGTGATTCTATGATCGTTGGATCAGTGGCCTAACAGATCCTACATAGGATACATTAGAAGCGACTATACTTAACTGAACTAAGAAGCCTTCGCTTGTAATATCTTATTTTTGTATCCTCCATAACACTTATGAGTCACCCAGCAGTATCCTTTCAGGACTAGGCTTTCCAATCAGAGTAACTCATGCTTCTTATCAAAAAGTGTTTTTCGTTGTTGTTGTTGTTGTTTTATCCACAGATTTAGGATGTGAATGAAGCATCAGAAAACTGCACAACTGGATTCTACATAGTATAGTAAAATGGGATAGAGTATCCCTTGTTCGTATAGGTTTTACTTACCAGAATTGCTTATTTAGTTCCCATCTGCAGAACAGAAACACCAAGGTTAAAAGAAAAGAAAAAGAATGTATAGAAAGCATATGCATATAAATTCACAAGAAAGCCTTAAATCTGCCTTCTGACTTCCAAATGAGGCAGCTAAATTGGTAATTTGATTGTAAATTTTTTTTGATATTCTATTGCCGGTAATGACTTGTCTGCTTCAGCAAGAGCACTCGGGGTGCTACAAGGTGCACAAGCCTTCAGAAATGATCTCATTGATTTAGCTGTCCAGCTGCTTAGATAAGTTTACTTTGAAGCACCTATTTTTACAACACTATTTTTTGAAAGTCAAATTCAGCCTCTCTATAAGTGGATGTAATGACTATAATTTCAAATTCAATTGAATTTTCTTATGTAATGGCTGAATTCGGCTATATCTTTTAGAGGGGGTTTCCCTAGGAATTTTGAATTATCTAGGAGAGCAGATTGTCCCTTACTGTTTTAATTGTTATTGTGAATTCATACGCGCACAGGTATGCCTCATAGATACCAAAAGAAGAGTTACTTTAATACAGGTTTTGAGATGTGTGCATGCAAGCTCACAGTTCCATGCACCAAGCTGCAGTTCCTTAAAAAAATATCCACCATGCCTCAAAAGCTTTCTTTATCTCTGTCAGCACTTTGATATGGTGCTTACTTTTGTAACTCAGTATATCATTCATTTTCTGCTTTCTTTCTGAACTTTTCAGCAGTGAGGAATTACACAATGAACACCAATCATTCACCATTATAACAACCTTCTGAAACTGCCAGTTTTCAGTTTACATGTTCCACCCTCAGTTGGTCTCTCTTTTTTTTTTTTTTGGCAGAACTTGACATTTTCAGCTATCAATTTTATCTGTGAATCTATGGTAGTCTGGATGAAAAAGAACATTTGTTAGCAGTGCATCCATCCAGGAAAGAAAACCTGCCTCTCCACTTAATCAGCAATGCTGAAGTTTCTTGCTAGCTGCAGACACCTATTTCAAAGTCCTGTGCTATTGCATGCAATTTCAAAGCGAAAATATGTCGATTAAATCTACCAAATGTTGTGCATTGGGAAAAAATGTCTTTTTGCTTCATGTATTAACTGAGAGAAAATATTTCAATAGAAAATAGAAACCTCCTTATTATTATAAAATTATTTCTTACAAATGCATATACATTGCAGTGGTGCAGTGTTAAGTGTGTCGGCATACTACTTCAGAGACTGTTAAAATGACTTTCCATAAAATAATTAATGAAAGGAAATGAATGAAGCAGGAAATGCAAAAATCCAGAGGAAGATTGCTTTTTTTTCACAAAGACTCCCTTGCACTTCTAGTCTCTTGTATTGCTTCACTGCGTGACTCTGAACAAGATGTTTCTCCACATTTCTTGGAGGTCCTGTTAACCGGCTGGATTTTAGTCTAGGATTTGCAATCATGTTTAAAAATATTATTGACTGCATAACTGATCAGATCATTCAGCGTGTTTTCATTACACCAAAATGTTTTCATCTGAGCCACCGACTGTCCTCTGGCACCTGTAGTCTCACAGGAGATCTCCCCTGTGTCTACTTCCCACAAGTGGTTCCTTCTCTCGTCTCATAGGATGGACAAGAGGCCTTGTAGGCAACCTTTCCTAGCTAGGCCTGATACAGTCACTGAACATGGTCACATCACAGGGAGCAAAGAGCTATGTGTAACATTCAGAGTGGCCAGGATTTACAAAAATAATGAAGTATTATAAGACCAAATCTTCAATGTACTTTTAGCCATCCAAACACATCATAAAAAGCCTGGGTTTTTTTGTTGTTGTTGTTGGGTTTCTGTGTGTGCGTGTTTGTTTTCTTTTGAAGTGCTCACTGATAGCTCCCAGAAGCATCGATATAAGCTTGAAGGGGGCTCTCCTTACTTCAGGCTGCCTTCAAACTGATTTTCTCTTACAGCAAGCGTTATATCCCTGGGCCCTCTCAAGAAAGGATGTTGACTCATGCCTTATGCCCAGCAGCCTCACCAGCAATGCAGAGTGCACAGCTACTGTCTGCACTGAGGATCAAAGGTGTACACTGCAGGGAGCAGCTTCTGCATGCAAGGGAAAGCTTTTGCTAGCAGTCATACCACTTTCTTTAAAAACTAATTTTCTATAGAGGAATACAAGTCATCTGAGCCTGGCTCCAGAGCACTTCTGCACCAGCAATGCACACAGGCACCTCTTTCAAGTTAAGGTTTTCCTGGGAAGGACTGTGGCAGTCTAAGCACAGTCATGGAAAATAAGACCAGGCTTTTTCCTCCTCCCTGTAGGCACTGACCAGAGACACTTCAAGACCATGCTTTATAGTTGAGAAAGACCACGGCTTCTAGAAGGGGTGCTTATCTGGCGTGAGCTCTCTGGGTGTGCTTGTCTGGCTTCCCTGAGAGTAAAGAAACTTTAAAAAATGCCCTTACAATATAGGGACTCATTTATGTCCAAAGTAAGCCTTCAAATTACTCAAAATGGTGTTTAAATTAAGATTCTTTTATAAATAAGTAACTCAGATCATTCAGGAGCAACTGAATATCATCAGTACCACATCTGGTTCTGGTTTCAGCAGTGTGAGATGTTGTGCGTGACCGTTTGGTGCATACTCCAAGCACTCATCCATGAATCCTGCGGCATTTCCTTTGGTACAAAATTAACCAACAATTGTTCTTTTATTCCTACAGTTATTTATATTTGAACAAAGTATAGACTTACATGCTGTAAATTACATATGTTTTATTTTGCAGGTTGGCTATTGGAATGACATGGATAAATTAGTTTTGATTCAGCATGAACCTACACTTGGAAATGACACTTCAGCCATGGAGAATAGAACAGTAGTTGTCACTACGATTTTGGTAAGTTTTTGTTTGTTTGTTTTGTTTTTTGGGGTGTTTATACTGGTATGCTGCACACACTCCTCTGTAGTTTTAGTCTAATTGAGTCTGACATTTCTACGTTAATGAGAGGGTGAAAGCCATGTTATTAATTATCTTGGCTGTCATGTCTGTAGAGAACTTTTTGGGTGTGCATTTTAAATAATCATTCATTTGAAATCTGTTTTTTAATTCAGATATGCTAAATTATCTTTTCCTTATTCAGTCTTTTCCATTATATACCTAAGTAATTATCATAAATGCAAGTGAATTCTTTTAACCTCTGATAGATAAACTGTAATTCACAGGAAACTGAAAAAAAGAAAAACATGAAACATGTAAGTGATAAAATTGAAAGGAGAGTATGAAAATCAGATGGATGTAATACCATTTGTTCTTTTGTTGATGTGTTATATATTCAAAATAGGTCTTAGTAATATTTCAAGTTCTAAACATTATAGTTCAGTCTAGATTATGTACTTTTTGTTGCGAATGAAAACATGAATTTGTTATATGCATTTAAATATATTTTAATGAATTTATTCAGTGTGTTAGTAAGTTTTTGTTTTTTAATAGACTAAATAGACTTCGGTTTTGATTTTTCAGTTAAATACCTAATAGGTCATTTTAAAGAGTGTCTACAAAGAAAGAAGAATTCAGTTGCTCCATTAATTTATTTTTTAATTTAGTTTTTCAAAAAAAAATTTTCTTATTAATATGTATTTTTAATAAAAATATCTAACAATTTCTCCTCAGAATTCGACCTGCCCTTTTAAGCTTATGTTTGTCAAAGCCAGCTGAAAAAGGGCAACCTTTTCCTGACTGTTTTTAAAGTTTTACCTCTCAGTTTCCTGCCCTTTTCACCTACTTCATTTAGACAAGGCATTTTTAAATATTCAGGATAAACTATGTCTCAAATGGGACGGAATATATATGTGTTGTTAAGCACTGGTTTTCTAACTTAATACAGAGTTAAAAACAATCCAAAGGAAAGTACCAAGACGTTTTCTTGCTCAAAAATATAGTTAATTACCAGATTTCCAGCAGTGTGTATCAGCGTTTATACATTAAGTACATCCTAACAAAAATTCCTGTTGAAGATTATCATTCCAGGATGCAAACCAACTAAACTACTATACAGGAATTTGGAGTGTAACTCCTAAGCAAATTGTGGTTTTTTTTTTGTTTTGTTTTGTTTTTTTGCATGGGACGTTTAAAAATATATGTATCTTTTTTCCTAAAAAAAAAAAAAAAAGACTTGGTGATGGAAAAAAAAATATACTTCAGTACAGTCCTCCTCTTTTCAGCCTCTGATGAAGAATCCTATTTTAAGAAATTGATCAAGGAAGAAAAGAGTCCCAAGATGCTGCGAACAATCCAAATTAAGGCTCAAGTATTAACCACCAGTGTAGTAGCATTGAGCTAATTTTTCCATATGGATTACTGTTCCTCTGACTGGATGACCAGGCACTGAACCACCAAGAAAAGTTCTAATCTGAAATGTCTAGAACAGATGACGTTAACCTTCAACTTTGGCGAGCTGAGAAGAGAACGATGTGAATAACAAGCTTTCAGTCGAAATTTTCCTCTCATAACAATCTTGATCCTTGACTGAAGCTGCCATACATGAATCCTGTAATTTCCATAAATATCTCCAAGCTTAGGAGAAGCAAGTAAAAATAATAATAAAAAGTAATATAAAAAGTTCCTGTTTGCCTAAAAGGAAAAAAGAAAAAAGGCAGCAAAAAAAAAAGCTTTTAAAATGTCTTATCTTGCCTGTTTGCATTGAAGCATTTTGATGTGCATAATAAATGTTATCTTCAGAAGAACTTTTCCAGTCCCTGTACTGAAAAGACTGATGGGATCATTTTCAAAACCAAAAAGCTGAGTTAATGTTCCAAAGCATGCGTTATGTTTATACAGCATGTCATTTTGGGCTAATTGCAATTATTTGAAAGCAGCAATGCTTCTTGATCGAAAGTGTCCCCTTTTTAAGTTTCAAAATTGTAGTGCAAGAGAAATATATCGGAATTTGGTTTGAATAAGAATATATGGTGAATTCTGCCTTATGATAGTCATGCGCCTCTCCCCTTGACATCGCTGGGAGCTGCAAACATGACTCTGATGGCAGATTAAATCCATGATTCTTAATATTGGCCTATGAGGCAATGTATTTAGAAACCTGAAACATATGTTCACGTAGAAAAAAGGGAGTTATTTGATAAGAAAATCTTTCAGAATCCTGTTGTTTTATTCTCCTCTGTATTATATTCGTTTTGTCTATGCCAGAAACTTTTTGACCTCTTTATCTCCCTCTTCACGTTCAAGGGAATTTGAGCCATGGTAGATGGCTGTAATGGCATCTCATTTTGGTTGCATGCAATGCTGTCAGACTTTTCAGTCTTCAAAAAGACAGGTGTCACGGCAGAGCAAAAATGCTTACAACTTGTCAGCATGGCGCTCTCTATTTTTTGCCTAAAACCAAATAGCACAAGTTGATATGCCAGATCTTTCTTCTGTTTGTACATGTCTGTGCTTACTTTGCTGTAGTGTGCCTGTATGGCTATTGCATAGGAGGTGCAAAGAATTAGCTCTGCACTCAAAAAATTAGTGCAGTGATTCTTCTCAGCAATGTTCATTTTTAATATAGTGAGAGTATATAGGATTTATTCTGCAGCTTTGTTTTAGTATAGAGGCACTCAACCTGTCTCCAGGTGGTCCTGTGGTGAAGGGCAGCCCGGAGGAACGTGGTAGCGGGGGCCCTGGTATGTGTTGTTCTCCTCACTGCTGCTCAGTCCTGCCTGTTACAGGTTCTGGCAGAGCCCAGTGTCCTGAAGGATGTCTGTACCCCTGGCCTTCTCAGAAAAGACAAATCTTCTGCCTGTGTGCCCTCTCCAAGGCACCTGCTTGTGGCCTTCAGGAGCACAGTAGACTTACTATATGCCTACCGTCTTCAGCTCAGAACAGTGAGCATTTCTAATACATTGACTGAGGAATGCAGTGGTGAGATGTAGAGAGCGAACATAGAGCAGATGTTTGGGAAGACTAATCCAAATTTATTTCATGAGAAATGTTATTGATTAAACTCTTTAGTAGACTGGATAAAAATTGGAAGTTTGTTGCATGACAGTAAGAAGGTCTTCAAACTGAATCCTGCTCACTTTATTCATAAAAAAAATAGAGAAAAAGCTTTTAATTAAATTCTGTAAATTTTTTTCAGAATAAAGTGTGTCATTCTTGTTCTATAAATATTTCCTTGCACAAATTTTTGTCACTTTTGCAAATTATTTTTACAATAAATTAAAGATTTTGAAAGGAACTTCTTTACAATAGGCAAGCCAAGCATAGATCTCTTTTGACATTTGAGTTAGTTCTGCAGCTTCCCTTACAGTATGGATCATCAGTTGTGAGCATTTTACTGTGCACATGAATTTGTGGGAATGTGGTGAAATTATTTGTTTACATCTATAAAGGCAATTGTTGCAGACATCAACTTGTATTTACAAATGTTAAGTATTGTTATAAAATTGTGAAATATATGAGTAAAGCTTGCACCATTTCAAATATCTGTTCTGTGCTACTCATTAATCATTTCAATGTGGACTTTTCTATGATTCACTACCCCACAGAATGTTATTAAACAGCTGAAATCTTGCAAATATCACTATGCTAAATCTCATTCAGCAATAAATCAAATCTGTTTTCCATCATTAGGTTACTGTGAACTCTTGCTTATAGTTGAACTATAAACTTATGTTTATAGTTCAAAAATGTGATAGATACAAAGCTTGTGGGGAGAAGAAATATTTTTATTAGACAGGATTCTATAACTGGAAAAGGTGAAAAACCCATCTGCTGTTTCCAGCTCTTTCAGTTGACTCAATAAAGGATATTACCTATTCCTAGGTATCTAGCATCTCTCATATCCTTAGACCGGCGTGATTACACTTACATTACTACTAGTTTAGAAAATGCTATTCTAATAGATAATACTGAAAAATATTTACTTCTTCAGTGAGATATATAGAAAATGGCATAAAGATATGGCTGAGCACACGCTGTTGATCTATTCATCAAATTTACGACTCTGCAGTGCAACCTTGCAAGTTGCTCTGTTAAAGTTGTTTGTTAGCAAACCAGCAGAACTTGCCTTTGAGTGTCATGCTTTATTATAATGGTGTCAACACATAACATTAAGTTTCAAATACTCCCATAATCTGAAATGTCAGAAATTAAAAATATTGTTTCTGTCTGACATTTTTGCAAATGATATTTATCACAAGAATGTAACATTGGAAAGCCAATTTCAGACATATTCACATTCATTCATTGAATTCTACCTTGAGAATACATCTCTCAAGATATGGCAAGTAAAGTAGGAGGACAAGGATAACATAGTAAGCAAAAGCTGATACAGGTTCCCCATATTTTAGATGTATTGTCTCACAATGCTGAGCCTTTTAAAGCAGTCGCAGCAAGAGGTAATATCTCATTTTGTAAATATATTTGTTTAAAAATAAAATATGTTTACTGCATTTTGCTGTAAAGCAGTAAGATCAGAGTGGATAAAAAAGAGAAGCAGGAGCAGATAGAAACAAGGAGGTTTCTCTAAATCACCCAGCAGATCAGAGAGTCTTCTGAGCTCATGCTTGATGGTCTATTCACAGCATGGTGGTCTCATCAACATTTGCAGTATCTTTTGCCCCCTGCAGCTATGTTCCATGCACAGAGCACATGGGGAAGAAATAGTGAAATTTATTCAGTTTTTACAGGAAAAAAAAAAAGAAAATGTTATTTCACTTTTCTGGGTAGATGCTATTGAAATGTCTTTGTTTTATTTTTTATATATGTAACAGCCCTGTCTCTGCCAAGGTGCAGTCAGAGGCACAGAGCCTGGGACTTACGAGAAGGAGCAATCTGACCTGGCTTTCTCTGCTTCTGCCTACTTTGAATATCTCTCCAGTTTGTTTTGGTTTGATTTGGTTTGATTTTCAGCATGATGATTGTGATTGTATGCCTTTGGCTTGGGATTTACAAGAAAGACTGAATCCGGAAAGGTGTCAATCACTGGCTGTGCTTTTTGAGAAGAAAATGACTGTTAAGGTGCACCAACCAAATGTAACTGAAGGTTGTAAGGAGTGTCCATGAATGAATATTGGACAAGATTTGCTTGTATTTTTAGTTCTCAGATGGCTAAATCACGGTCAAGAGATAGACTATTTTTGTCCTCTGCTTATTAGTAACCATTTTTGTGAAATAGCATATCAAGAAGGGTCCGAATTTTCTCTATACTTCTTCTTTGGAACTGAACCTCTACATGTGAGTGAGGAGCATCTGCTTCATTTGCCTTGAATGTTTTCCAAAAACAAAATCCACAGGAAAGAGAGGACAGGTAGCCTTGTATCTCCCTCACAGATAGTTGAGATTAAGCAGATTTGACAGGGAACAGGAACACCAGGAGTCGATGCTCCACCGTTCCATTGAAGACCCAAGCTCTGCACTGCCAGGGCCATTGCACTGCATTACTGTAGTGCTCACAACATGCAGCAAATGCTACCGCTTAGCAGCCTTCTCCCATTGCCCAGATCATGCATGGCATAATGAGAACAGCTTTTTTTTTCTGATGACTGACCAGGTTATAGAAGTGCTTGGCAATCCTTAGTCATGCAGCGGTCATAGCTTTGTGCTCAATACAATGATGTGCTGTTGTCATCCTTAAATTTCTCTGGGCATTTAAATATATACAGGGCAAGTACCCAGGTGACCAGACAGGATGTGACTTTAGAAGTAATCATTGTAAACTCTCTTCTATGCTGTGCAGTTCTCCAGCTGCATTAATGTCTGTAATTTAACATCTGTAAGTGGCCTCCAACCCTGAATTACAGTTTATGGTTATGGTTCACATAAGGCACATCAGAATTAATTCATAGCAAAGTGTATTGTAATAGGGCTGGAAGGAGGGTTTTCTTGGGCCAAGGCTGAGAGTGAAACATTATTGCAGTACTTAGAACTGCTGATCTGTTTAAGCAAATATCGCTGCTACCCCATTCTCAAACTGTACTTCGCACTGTATAATAGTAAATTGAATATATTGTTCACTCTTTTCTATGAAATTTTATTGGGTGTATCTAAACCCTATTAATAAGAGCTCCATATTTGTGTCTAAAAAGAGAAATTAACTTGCCATACAGAAAAAGTATTGGAATTAGATTATGCTATCCCCCATAATTCACATAATGCCAAATATTGTCAGTTGTTGTCACTATTTAGACTACAAAACTACTACTGCTTACAGCTGATGTTCGTGTAATTTCAATGAAGAAGACCTCAGCTACACATCTTACCTTTGTTTTATTGTGTGCTAATGAGGTATGTAGAAAATATGTGATTAGGCAGAGAAACACCAAGGTCAGTGTTGGATAATCAGCATTTGCTATTGGCACAGCCATAGTCTAACAGCAAATTGAAGTTACCAGTATTTTATGAGGTAAATTCAAGCAAAGGGTGACATCAGTGGCAAGCATTGTACCTATAAGTGGCTATTAATGTGGATTATATGAAGTCATTTCAAATAACTCCAGAAAATATAATTTTGCATATTATGATTGCTAAAGTCTAAATCCACAAATAGTCAGAAAGAAAAATATGACATTGTTTTGGCAATCACATAGTGTTCAATACTGTTGTATGAATTACATAGGGAATCTAAGTTCAACTTTTCAAGACAAGTTTTACTGGTTTCCAATGGCATTTACCAAGCAATGTGATACTTTAGTATGTCTATTTTCTTATTAAAAGCATACATAGCCTTTTAGTAATTATTCATTGTAAACTGCAAGAAAGCAAATCATTCAGGTTGTGCATCTGAAATTACAAAGACAGTAATCACACTATGTTAAAGAATAGGTGTATATATTTAAGTTGAAAGGATAAATTATGCCTTGTACTATCTCTTGGTCATTTGCATTACACTGGTTCAACTCCATCTATGCTTTCTGTTTATTATATATTGCATTAAAGTCTTTCAATTAAAACAAAGTAAAATTTATATATGTTTGTGTTTATAATTTATAAAGGTTGATATTTCTTGTGAAATTTGTAAGCCAAATTACAGTGTAAATAGTACACCTCTCCATAAGGATTTATGTTCATGCATTTAAACATATATATCCATGTACTTTTGATAATATATGTGTTGTTTAATCAGTAGATGATATGGTGCTTTTCAGAGTCTATTCCCTATACTTTTCCTTTACAGTTCTACTTCTTTCATTATAGGAAGCCCCATATGTTATGTTCAAGAAAAACCATGATACGTTTGAAGGGAATGACAAGTTTGAAGGATACTGTGTAGATCTGGCATCAGAAATTGCAAAACATATTGGTATCAAGTACAAAATTGCCATTGTCCCTGATGGAAAATATGGAGCAAGGGATCCAGAGACAAAAATCTGGAATGGGATGGTGGGAGAACTTGTTTATGGGGTAAGCATACCAATTTTTGAAGTAGGATTTAACTTACCATAGTATCAGTTGTAAAATAGGAAGTATATATGCATTTTGTTTAATCTTGGGATCACAGAAAAGAAATAATTCTATTTCAGATCTCTGCACTTTCATTTATTTTCAAGTAAATATCAATTAGTTTCATACAAATTCTGCTCTTTATTCAGCAAGTACCTATTAGAACATTTCATAGTCTGAACATCCCTTAAAATCATTAATGTTAGAACTAATAATGGAACATTAATACCATCTATTCCTTATGTATTGTAAAACTCACTTGGGAAGTATATCATTCATTTATTCATTATCATGGAAAGGACTATCATGGAGTATCTTTATAAAAAGATAACACTCTTGGTCTAGATGTTTTGAGGGATGGAGACTCCATGATCATGTATTAAAATTTATGTATAGCAAACCACTCTAACAAGTACACACCTAGACTGTCCAGAATTGCAATATATATTTTAAGATTAACATCAACAATAATATTTAAGAGCAAACCTAGCAAATTCAGCAACTAGGAGCATGCATTATACAGCGATCTGGAGGAACATTTTCAAAATAGTATAATTCTGTAGACAAATGAAGTTGCAATATTAAATGAAAATAGATCCAACAAAGCAAATTAATATCCGCAGTATCTGGTGTTATCAAAGGTAGTAAAAGCTCAGTGCTGTGGTTGCTGATGGCTGGCTGCAGTTGCTGATATCTGCACTGAAAATGAATGAGAATTTTTAGAGAAACTTTAATTTTGGTGACAGACTAAAAAGAAAAGTCCTGAAACTGTTATAGTCAGAATAGTTTTACTAATGCCCTTGACAGAAATATGCCTCCATCTCCCTATAAGAAACTACTGCATACCAGTCGGCTCACCCGATAGTCTGCAGTTTCCCCCATAACCTGGCAGTTCCAGTGGGTTTAGGGTACCTGTGGCAAAGCCTGGCAGCTTTTACAGCAGCTTCATTCTGTTCCCTTCTGTCAGCTAAGTAAAATTGATTGATTTGTCAAAGCCTTCTCCAGTAGTATCAGTTCAGGGGACTTCTCAATGTGAAACTGTAGGAATACAGTAAATGGTGTCTGAGAGTTTTATTTATTTGCCCTTCCAATGGGAATAGGAAGATTGCAGCAGCCTTACAAACCGTATATGTTCTTGGAAGATTTTGGAGGAACGAGCATCACGTGGAATGCTCGTAGAAAAAGAGTGAGAAAGCTGTACGGATATGTATATCTCTTTCAGTGTTCTGCAACTAGCAGAATTCCCAGTTTGTTAAAAGGCAATGGTTTGTTAGAATTATTTTAACAAATGGCTGAAAAGGAGGGAGCAACTCCTTACCTTACTTTTAATCATGACAGCCATCTCTTTGATGTCCATGTCCATGCAGCGTTTTACATCAGTTGGTTTAAAACATCTGAGAAATCGTGCAAATTGTGAGGAAATTCCCCTGATTAGATGCATAGAGCCTCAATAGCAGTTTCATTAGCCTATAATCTACTTAAAATATATATGAAATTCAAAATTACACTTTTTATTTGTTGTTTTTTTTTCCATTTGCTTATCTTTAAAAACATCAAAACCAAACAGCTATACTTCTAGATCAAAATGCAAAGAAAGTTCACACTGAGTTTCATACCACTTCACACTGTTGGTAGTAGTATAGTCAAAAATGATAAAACTGAAATACATAATGAATTTATTGCATATTGGCTGCATGAACAAGGCATCCCAAAATACACAATCAACATCTGGCTTTCTGTAATGGAAGAAAGGTAAAGGCTTTATATAAGGTTTGATGGATAGGTTGAGAAGCTCCTGAACAACTGACTGTTTAGGGTTAATACAGGCTCCTTTAATTTTGGAACTGAGCTGTGGGAGTGAGGCCGCAGTGGAGCTCTCAAGCTGCTTGCTGTAGGAAAAGGACCAAAAACACTCCACTCTTGCTGCCACACGTCCACAGTGTATTTGCTGTACCATTCAAAGGGTCCCTAAGGCTGTATCTATCCCAGTATAAGAAGCAGTACCAAGAATGTCCCTGGAACTGAAACTCCCTTGTTTAATCTGCTAAGTTGCTAGAATGGTCCCTGGTATAGTTTTGGCACAGGTCTATTATTACTCTTGGGAAAAATTTCTGTGCACAGCTGGACAGAAGCATTAGGGAGAGACTGTTCCTAATAAGCAGCTTGAATGCAGCAAATGGTGGCCTGGAGGTTAAAAGACTTTCATGATGACAACTATCCTGTGCCAGCTGACCTTAATGCCAAGAGGTACCCCAAGCGTGTTTAATTTGCTATTGGAGATACAATTTCAAAGCAATTTTTTCTTCCTATTAAGTTATGAAAGTCTGCTACTTCGGGTTTCCAAATGGGATCAGATCGTCCCCTCTGCAACTGCCTTGATCACTGACCAGATGGTTTACACAGCAACAGGTCCCCTGGCCTGTTCCATGTACAGAAAACAATTAAAATCAGCCAGCCAGGCTTTCTTCTGCTGTATAAGGGAATGCTTATCTTTGTGGTAGATCCCCAGTCCATCATCACCAATATCTAACCAGTTGGCTCTGCTTCAGGCCAGACTTTTTCTATACAGCCAGGATGGGACATAATTAGCAAGTAAATTAGCAAATTAGCAAGACTGTGTGTTTGGGAAACATTTAACAGTTATGTTTCCTAATTATGTGAAAGGATCAGCAGATGCTTTTGTGCCCACCAGTGCAGTGGAGCTTTGCTGTGTCATAGGAGAGTCTCCCCTGCTACCTGCTCTTTACACCATTCTCCAGTGTTACTTGGCCCGTGTTTGTGCTATGGAGAATGGATGCATGTGCATCCCCTCCCATGAGCCATGTTCCCCTGCAGACCGCGATGCATCTTTGCCCTTTGTGAGCTGAACTCCTCTGATCCTGCACAGAGCAGTTCGCTTGTTATCTAAAATCTATAGCTCATTTTTCCATCATGCCCTGGGGGGACATTGTGTAAAAAGTGCTGTGGTGTGCAGAGTTTTTATGGCTGTACATAGGGTGTGTGTGGGGAGGAGTGGTTTATTCTCCTGCTTGTTCTTAGATCTTTATTTAGCATTCTATTAAAAACTATCAGGTAATGCTAGTCATGTGTTCCTGATGGATCCAAATGCCAGCAATAGTCCCCGTGGGGCTCTGCAGCCCTTGATAACGAGCTTACGCGCAGAAGAAATGCGGGCAGGGAATGACATTGTATCAACCACCTGCAAGCCTGTTTCCAAACACACTAGGAGTGAGCCCCAATTAAATATTTATTCTTCTGACACAAAATGCTATTCTCCCACTGCTCAACATGAAAGATCACAACTAATTTCTGTTTAGTGTCTGAAAAGCTATCAGCTTCTGAAGTTGAAATTCAGCTGCCTGATTTTTCTGTACAACCTCTGTTCAACTTATATCAAGCACAGGCTTTATTCACAAGGTTGTAATAATATATTCTGGAGAATGAAAGTCTCCTACCCTCAAGTCTAATCTTGTCCCGTTGTACAATATCAAAAGGATCCAGAATCTATTTGTGCTTGGCAGTGAGGTAGCCTTGCTTGAAATGTTGATACAGATGCAGTTGTTTTAAATATGCATCGTTAGTATTTGTTAAAATAGATTTCACTATCAAATTCATTTCACAAACAATAGTTTGCACCATTGTTACATTCTTAATCATGCAAATACATAGTTTATAGTGTATACTCCATGGTGCAGCAACTGGGCAAATCCAAAGTGCTGGTATTTGTAATGCATAGCTGTTGTCATTATCTTGCTTTCGACAAGGAGGAGTCTCTATAGCCTTTAACGTGCCACACTATTCCCACAGTAATAATACATAAACACACACACATATATAATATATAATGTATAATCACACAAAAAAAGAAAGGAAAGGGAAGGGAAGGGAAGGGAAGGGAAGGGAAGGAAATCCTGGATGGGAAGGATGGGAAATCTGCATTTGGTCTAATTAGATTGTTATTTTAATATGAATTGGATACATTCCTCTTCCTCTCCCTTAACTCCTTTAATAGAGTAATATAGACAGCTAGTCCTGATGGTGGTGTGTACTTTATAAACTTTAAAATTTGCTAAGCTACATCTCATCTAGTGTTTCACCTAATGTATGCAACATGCTAATTTTGTGATCAAAATCTCCGTATTTAGCCCTCAAATGGTGATGTCACCTTTCCACCTCATATTGCAAAATCCAATAACCCTTAAAGATCCCTATTTCATTCCAGTAATAATCTGCAGACATAGGAGTCAAATTTGAGCCAACATTTTTAAAGACCTATAATCAATTCCATCGCTTGCAGCAAATGGGAAATGACAGAAAAAATATATATTTCAGATCCTCTTTTTTTCTTTACCACAGTAGAAAAGCTTGGATTTTTGTAATGCTTACGTTAAGCAAAAGACTTAAATACATCCTTAATTTTCATCATTTGTTAATTGCATTAATATTGATGGGATTTAAATATGATTGAAATATATGTTTTGCTGAGTATAAATGCCCTTAAGAATTGGCTAAAAGTCAAGATAGCATAAATGCATTACTAAAATATGGGCTGCGTACTATATCTCAAGCTGCTGTTGTGTAAGATGAGTTCAGGAGAACTAAGTATTTAAGGAAAGGGGAAGGAGGAGGTAGAGTTATTTATATTATGAAGATTTATCAATAACTCTTAACTGTATCTATTTGTGAAGATGAGTGGGCCAACAGAGCAATCTATCTTATTTGCACCTGGGAGGTTGTAGCTGGTGTTGGGTGAGATACGTATTGCCAAATACAAAACAAAGTATTGCCAAATATGCTCAGTTGCCCTCTGTAACCTATGCTTAACCAGCATAGTGACAATAAGCAGGAGAAAGGATTCAACAGCTGCTGCATCTCTGTTGCCTTCCCATTAGCGTACCTTCTGGTCCCCATATTTCTTACAATTCCCATCTTAAATACTAGTGTAATGGCATCATTAACATACAAGGCAAGGCAAGGAGCAAACTTCAGTTTAATATGGAGTTTCTGAGCACTAAAATGACCCATTAGCACAGCTGGAATATCTTACAGCTTAATGTACCCATCGCTGTTAGCAGCTGTAATCATCATCATCATCATCAATAATGATACATTCAAGACTGGCATCTTCATTCTAAATGTATTAGGAAAACTTTTTTTTTTCTCTTATCTTTGTAATGGGAATGATGTCAACATATTTTTACTTCTAGCCTTTAAGATTTTGCATAGGTACTTTTGGTATACTTGCCCTTATGCACTGTTTACAATCCGTTTCATTCCCATTGAATTATCTATCCCACAAGAGAACTGTACATACATAGTTTCCTGGCATTAATCACAGCATTAATTCTTCACCTTTGCTGATTCATACTATTTGTAATGTCTCTTGAGACTATTAGTTGACCTCCCTAAAAGTACAGTTCTACCTTATGAAAATATGACAATAAATTACTATTTTGGGGATCTCACTGAAAATTCAGTGACAGGAGGCCCATATTATTTTGCATTCTTTTTTGAATTCCTTTAAAAACTAAATTAATGCCTAAAATGAGCTATCTTAGGGTAAACTGCTGCCCATGTCTGTAAAACTTAAGAGTGTCACCTTCAACATGAAAATTAAGAATTTCAATACTCTTGCAAAATAAAGGTCTGAAAAATAAATATTTTAATAAAGGTATATTGGGTAAGGACAACTTGTGATGGAAAGAGGTAGAAACATTCTATAAAAACATTCAAGCCACAGTATCCTGACATTAATGGCATTCCTTTGGAATTAGCTGCTTAGCTGAGTTTATAAACCAATTCCAATTAATCTATACATATATATTTCTTTTTTCTTTATAGAAAGCAGAGATTGCTGTTGCGCCTCTGACCATCACTTTGGTACGAGAAGAGGTCATTGATTTTTCTAAGCCTTTTATGAGTTTGGGGATATCCATTATGATCAAAAAGCCCCAGAAATCTAAACCAGGAGTATTTTCCTTCTTGGACCCTTTGGCATATGAGATCTGGATGTGCATAGTCTTTGCCTACATTGGTGTCAGTGTGGTCCTGTTCCTAGTTAGCAGATTTAGCCCATATGAATGGCACACAGAAGAACCAGAGGATGGGAAAGAAGGACCCAGTGATCAGCCTCCCAATGAGTTTGGCATATTCAACAGCCTCTGGTTTTCCCTGGGTGCCTTTATGCAACAAGGATGCGATATTTCCCCAAGGTTTGTGTCAAATCTTTTTATATTTGCATTTTATTTTCAACTCTGATGCATAAAACGTTCCTTCTTTCATTTTCCTGGCAATGTTTAGGAGTTCATTCTTTAGGAAGCCTTTTCATTTTAGTTCTTTAATAGCTATGATAAGGGCAACAGAGAAACTGCTTTGAATTTCAGTCATTATTATTATTATTTTACATATGCCAATATATATAAATCACAAGCAGTACCCAGTAGTAGCAGGTACACACTGGGAAATTTCCATTGACTTGACTTCAGAGGAATTATGTTGTTGCCAAATTAGTTCCATTGTATGATAATTATGAAATTTATACTATTCTGCTGAATATTTGTCTTGCATGAATGAACACCCCATTTTTGTTCCCCATTAAGTTCTGCAGCATTGCTTGCAGAATATAATTTTCTAAGAGAGACAGAATATTTGACCATCTGTTTCAATGAAATCACAGTGCAATACCAAGCTATGCTTTCAGAGTGGGTGCTTCAGATTTAACATATTACCCCCGTTCTGAATTTCTCAAGATTTTTAGATGTTCTGGGAATTCAATTTGTATTAACTGCAACTTCTTAATTCAACGTTATGTCACAGTCTTTCAAACTTGGATGTTTCCCTTTAGCCACTATCAGTGATATTTTGAGAGTGTTTGGCATTGGCCTAACTTTGCTTCCTAACTAAAGGTAGCAAAAAAACTGCTATTCACTAAGACTAGATGTTTCTTCAACAGCCTTCCCTTCAAGTTACAAATATTGAAACAGAAAACAGAATTTATTACTTATCATAAATGTCTCTGTAATCACAAAGCACTTAAATAACTAAAATGCAAAATTTCCTTTTTTTCACTTGTTTGTAGAATGTCTGAAGTTTTCTTGTGATGAATGGACAAATGCTGTATGAGTGACAGGAACATTCAAATAGTAGAGTCAATGTATGTGCAAAGCCTTTTGTGTCATGTTTTTTTAAAGGAAAAACAGAAAGAGGGAAAGATTTGCAGCCACAGTGCTTTACTTTTGTCTCCAAAAATAGATTATCCAGGATATTTCACAACGTTTTTCCATAGTAGGCACTTCTTGAAATTAAAAGAACATTAGGATTATTACTGAAGTGAATTCATACTGCTGTACATAAATGATATTTCTTTATACATTGGGCTTTGTACTGTAGGCATTATAATTCAAGGGAAAAAATGTATATATAAGTGTTTAAAATGCAGATAATCTCACTTCCACTGACTGTTACATATTGATACATGCTTAGTAATAATGTGCCTTCTCTCTTTATCTCTCTCTGTTCTTGTGGCTTAAGATATAGGAAAATATGCATTATCTTATTCATGTTTAGATCCCTCTCAGGTCGCATTGTTGGAGGTGTCTGGTGGTTCTTCACGCTCATCATAATATCATCCTACACTGCTAACCTTGCTGCTTTCTTGACTGTTGAGAGAATGGTCTCGCCCATAGAAAGTGCAGAAGACCTTGCCAAGCAAACTGAAATTGCATATGGGACACTGGACTCAGGGTCAACAAAAGAGTTCTTCAGAGTAAGTTGTCATGTCTATTAGAGCAGCTCTGCCTGCAGGACAGCTCTGCAATAAAATTTTGAGAAGGTGAAACTTTGCAATAATTATAATTCAGTTTGTAACCCCTGCAATACTTGAGCCGTGTTTTTACCCCCGATTCCATTTGCTGGAATTTTTAGTCATTTTAATTTGTGGAAAGCTTATTGATCCTGTCACGTCAGGCAAAAAAAGCTGCCTGCCCCAAGGGATAATGGAACTAGTGATAATTAAAGCTGCATTGCACTATTGATTCATCAGAGGCTACAGTACTGAAATAATGTGCAGCATTGAGTGCCTATGATGATAACACGGGGTCTTGCTGGTTTTTGTTCTGCTTATGGGTTTTGCTGCGTGCATTTTGCATTAGAAAATGCATTTTGTAATTTTCTGACTTTCAGATGAATAATAAAATGAAAATATAACTTGGGGGAATGTAGTTGAAGCATTAGGATATAGCCTAAATAGCCATTCACATGTCTGTGCTGTCTCTATTGATTACTTCATTTTCATTTGCTTTCCTTTGTTAGTTGGCTGGTACGTAAACCTCTCCGTTTGCCAGCTGTAAAACAGGGAGCCTGGGCATCACAAAGAGTGTATAATAAGTCATCCTTCCTGCCTAATTTTGTGTCTCTGGCAGATGCAAGTTAAGCTTAGCTGAGTGAACATCTGTGAGTTTGGTGTTTGACTGTGCCTCTGACTAAATGGCTGATAGCCATGTAAGTTAACCAGTTCAGGACCATGATTTAACTGCAAGGTGAATGTTAAGGCATTTTTAGAAGGCAGAAGAATGGAGTGATAGTTTCTCCTCATTGCCTCCTCATTGGAATGAGTATGTTTTGTGTCAGATATGCCCACCACTATTTTCAGTTTCACCAAACTGAACTCACTAAATCAGATGCACTTTATTAACAAAGTTATGAGTAAGATTTATAAACTACAGACAGTATTTTTTTTCTGGTAAAACAGTAATGATGTGCTAATGTAAGTGGCACTTAACTAACACATGGTGGCTGAGCCTTTAGAAACTGTTTAAAATGAGAGGGTTGGTTTAAGCTAGTCCTCTAGATTTCTTTTGTAGTCAATATATACGTCCTAGCATAGAAGAAATCACTCTATAAATTATCTTCCTCTCTGCACAGATTGTAGAGGTTTCCCGTAGAAATAGTTTAGGATTTTTCCTGAATTTTTTATTGCATGCAATTTGGTAACTGGTGTGTAACTCCACCTGTCTTCTTCTATATCAAGTGTCTGGGTACAGAACTAAATGCATTGTCATAGACACTCTCTGTGAGCCTTGATCTTTACCCTCAAATGGTAGAAAATCAGCCTCTGATCACTGGAAAATCTGACTTCTCCTCTAAAGCCTGCCAAAATGATCAGGTGCAGGAAGCTTGCCTCAGAACGGAAATACTGTGGTCTTGAGGTGGACAGATTTCCTATTTAATGGAGGAAAAAAAAAAGTGTAGTCTCTCATTATTACTTGCAATTTTCTGCAATTTTTTTCCTCAGTGTTTAATTCATAGAGTCTCCTTTATCTGAATTTGTGCAGCCGTGCATTTAATTCTGGGGATTCTCTTTTCTGTCCCCCTAAAGCAGGTGTGGTGTATGTATACCTCTGCATACCTCTGGTGTATGTATATCAATATTTCTTTCAATTAACATGAAGCTATGATGGTAATTAAAATCAGTTTACTTAATTTTGAGTTCATTAACTTGTTGCATTTTAAAGAGTTTCTAGAGCTTGCAAATTTTAGGCAATGATGGAAAAATGAAATTCCAAGGAAATGTAAAAAGAAAAAACAAGGGATTTTTTTCTTTGCAGTTTTCAAAAATTTTGACAATCCATGGTTTTGAAGTAATTAAGATAGGACCTTTGACACAAAAATAGTCTTGGTCACAACATTTCCATGACTTTTAATCATGCTGTAAAAATAGCTATTTCTTTTTTTTTCTTTTTCTTGTCTTTTCATGGATGACTTTTAGTTGGAAATGGAAAGCTGTCTCCTTAAAATGAAGTGAGATTTTTTTTTTCCAGCTACGATAGCCCTCCTGTCAAGTTAATCTTTAATGATTAGGAGGAAAAAAAAAAGAAAAGAACAAGAAAATCATATTCTCTGCTTTATTAGAAAATGTAACAGGAAACATTAAAAGTAGCCATAAATGCTATATATAGTTGTACATACAAATTTCAAAGCATAATCAATTTTTTGACAGTTGATTACTTTTTTAAAAAAATGGTGTAATTGAAGCCTTCTAATCAAATGATTGCTAATCTCTACAACAGTATAGTGATGGTTAACAATATTTTATATGTAATTTCTAACAAAATTTTTCAGAAAACAGAGACAATGCTAAAATATCATTACCAAATTTCTGTTTGTCTAATGCATAATTTCAGACTCAGTCTCAAGCACTATCAAAAGAAGACTCCATCTGTTTACCAAGTCTAACATTTTGTGTAGTTAGAAGCAAATGACCTCAGTTTTGGAATTAGAGTCAAGGACGGCTTTTCTAAGAGTGATTGATTACTGCCTGGCTGAATATGGTCTTTTTGGACATTTTTATATTGAATCAGAATCAGAAGGTCTGAGCAGCTACTAAGCCTGCTTTAATTAAAAACTGAAAACAGGAAATAAAAAAAGAAGTAATTTGAAGATTTCATAAAAGAAATCTTTATGAGTATTAGCTTTCTTTGTGAGTATTAGCTGTTTACTGTTTTGGAAGCAGTTGGAGCAGTGGAAGGTGCAATTTTGAACAAGCTGCTCATTTTTTAGCAGTCTTACTCAGTAAAACCCTAAATCGAAATCAGCATGTCTTGACTGACTGTAAGGAGAAGCTCCAAGGCTTCGTCATCAGATAAGTATGAATATGTGTTGGTTCTGTCTTCAGTTTTCACTCTGGCTAGACATATAGACATATATATACTGAATCTTACCAAATGAAAGCCTAGTAGAAAAAAATGTTCTTAAAGAGCAGATGACTTGTTAGAGACTCATTTTCTGTTTCTTGCTTGGCAAAGATCACAGAATCACAGAATGGTTGAGGTTGGAAGGGACCTCTAGAGATCATCTAGTCCAACCCCCCTGCTCCAGCAGGGACACCTAGAGCACATGGCACAGGGTGGCATCCAGGAGGATTTGGAAGATCTCCAGAGAAGGAGACACCACAGCCTCTCTGGGCAGCCTGTTCCAGGGCTCTGTCACCCTCACAGAAAAGAAGTTCTTCCTTACACGGAGGTGGAACTTCCTGTGTTTTAATTTATACCCATTACCCCTTCCCCTTTCACTGGCCACCACTGAGAAGAGTTTGGCCCCTCCTCCCTACATTCACCCCTCAGATACTTATACATATTTATTAGATCTCCTCACAGTCTTCTCTTCTCTAGGCTAAACAGGCCCAGCTCATTTAGTCTTTCCTCATAAGATAGGTGCTCCAGTCCCTTTTTGTAAGATGATTAGGTCTTAAGACCTAACTAGAACTTAGGAAAAAAAATCTAATTTCAACTTTTTCAATTGATTTAGAATATAGTTTTCTCTTACCCATAGTGATAATTTATGTTGCATGTTTTAATTTTGATGGAATATGATCTAACATTTGTTTACCTTAAAAAGATTCTGATAATATGGAGGTTAAGAGGTAAGAAACGATTGGAAGTGAAGGTAAACAAAGGCAAGAAAATATTCTTGAAATGATACCCAATTTATTGTTTCTTTCTTCTATTCCTTCGAGCTCTAATTTAAATCCATGATATTTTATCTGTGTAAAGCAAAAGAAACACATGGATGACTTGGCTTAATCTCTGCTTTCAGCCACCATTATGTAAATGAAGAGCGGCTGTGATTACAACAAAAAGAAAAAAAAAAAGCAAGGATAATTTATGATCTTCTGATATGTTGGATTTTTCTTGAACTTCTGGTTAAATGCTGCTTATTTTCAGCTTATACCTGCTTCTATTACAAATTATTTTCTAAGTAATACTACAATCTTTCAGTAATTTGTACAAATAAATGCTCAGGGAAGTTACTCCGACCTATGCTGGGGCTCTGTTCCAGTCTTCTGAAAGTCATTCTCAATTTGTATAATATCCATATTTCTATGATTTATGTTTAAAAATTCTAAGGCCCTTTATTCTGAGATTTCATAATAGACTGTACTTTCCTGGAGTGCTGAGTGCAGCGTAGGAATGGGTGTATGGATCAAGTCCCATGTTGCTTGAAACTCCTGTTGACTTGAATAAAAATAGAGTTGAGCCGTGAGTAGAAAAGGTATTCTTTTACCATGCACAAGACAAGAGAAGTGCCATCTGCTATTAAAAATAGTTAATCCAAATAGGAATACTGTCATGTGCTCAGCTGGCATACTTCTAGTTTGCATTTATGTATGCTGGAGGGAGTAAAGTACTTGCTGAATGAAAATAATAAGAATGAGAAGTTTTCCATTTTGATAGCAATTTCACCACCAGTGATTCCAAGTTCATTTTTCCTCCTTCCCTTCCTACCTATCTTTTTTTTTTTTTTTTGTGATCACACTAAACAAGGAAAATTTTCCAGTTAGTGCAGTCCAGGTCATGAATTCTTGCATATTCTTTGAGCAAGCACATTTCTTACTCAATTACTTCCAGGATCACAGTCTTTTAATTAAGACCAGCTGAAACTGAAGTCCTAAATACTTAGCTAACATTTCTTTAAGACAAAAGCTTAGGATACTTTGTTTCTTTTAATGGCATATCTTGTCCAATTTGCTGTTTATATCCTTTATTGTGAACCATGTCTTGAAATATTGTGAAGCCTTTCTGAAAGCATGATATGTAGGAAGAATGAATATAATGAATGAATTACAAAAGCAAAAATCTTACTTCACCTACTCTGGTTTTGTTGCCATAAGAAGTGGTCATTAAAACTGAGAAATGCTTCAAGATTTAGCTCAATATTTATAGGTGGCTATTTTATTTGTTCCCTTTTTCATACGTGTTTATTAGGGATATTTGTTGTACAATTCCCTAAAACCTGTTTTACGACAATTTGCCTGTGTAAAGTGCTTTAATATAGCCATAACTTTAACCTCCAGCTTTGCAGTTCTTTTATTATGACTCCTAGAGGCTGACTGTCTGAAAGTGATGCATTATTGTATAGTATTTGTATTGTTATTTCTTATGTCTTTTAAAATAATGAAGTAATTGAAAGAAAATCTTTTACCAAGTAAGATTTTCTCAATTCCAGTTTCTTAAAAAATTAAATATGCTGAATTTTATTTTAAACAGTGCCATTCTGAAATGTTGCAATGTTCTTTTATTGTGTCTAACTTCTTTTTAATTTTCTCCAGAGATCAAAAATAGCAGTGTATGAAAAGATGTGGACCTACATGAAATCAGCAGAGCCGTCAGTGTTCACTAGAACTACTGCAGAGGGAGTAGCTCGTGTCCGCAAATCCAAGGGCAAGTTTGCCTTCCTGCTGGAGTCCACCATGAATGAATACATTGAGCAACGAAAGCCATGTGACACCATGAAAGTGGGAGGAAATCTGGATTCGAAAGGCTATGGCGTAGCCACACCGAAGGGTTCTCCATTAAGGTGGGTGGAATAGTATAACAATATAACATGTGTTGTTATAGTATTCCACCTTCCCTGATGTCCCTGATATAGCTCTTTTTGTTTTGTTTGTGAAGGTGGTATGTTATTTTTCTTTTCTTTCATTTCATTTTTTGCTTTGATCAACAAAGGTAACAGTTTCTAATTGCAATATGCATTTAACAGCTTTAGCTGACAAACCTTTCAAGGCCATATAAAAACCCAACTGGTTGAACACTAGCTACTCAAAGTCAGCCTGAGTGGAAGTAACATCAGCTGTTCAATTTCATCAGCTTTTTCACCAGATTCAGCCCAGTAGAACAGTATTATTCCTGCATTATGTTATCTTTTGCTTAATGGTCTTGGATGCTGATTTCTGAATAAGAAGCTGTTTGTAACATTTTTTTTCTTTCAAATGCCAACACTCAGAAGTATCTCTTCACTTGTTAAAGCACCTTCTTATTTAGAAAAGAAAGTTTGTGTTTCTAGCATTATGCATTTCAGTACTGCCTTCAAACTCACCAGTGTTTCATTAACATGCTATCCAGTGCACTGAGTTAAGTAGGAGAGGTTTTGATTTAGAGTCAGAGCCTCATCTGCTTTTTATTCAAATTGTCAGGGAAATGGAAGCAAAGGTACAAGTTCTGTGTTAAAATTGGCAATATTTACCATCATATTACCTTTGATTTTTAAGGCCAACAAAACTTGCTTTTTTTTCTTCTGGTGGACTTGCCAATTTTATTTAAAGCAAAAGAGCAACTTCTGAACTGAGAAAGTGTGGGCTTTGTAGTTTTAAAGCAACAAGGTGCATGCGAGCATGCGTGGAGAGGCAATGGCATGCTAAGCAACCCACACCCCATAACTGCTTGAATTTTACCCATGTTATCACAAAGATGGGATACAACAGACTCTGATGAGACAGATTCATTAAGAAAATAAGGTGGTACCTGTCTCATTCCACAACTGTAGAGAAAGTGTCACTACCAGTGTGCAAACAACTAGACTGACTACCAACTCACAGATACAACCTGCCTCAAACCTCAGTAGCTTTACCTGTACTACACACTGATGCAAATTACTCAAGTATCATCAGATTCATTTACATCTGCATCAAAAGAAGATTAGTACATGCAGGGGAAAGTCAGGCCAGTTAGTGACTGACTATGAGTTTTTCGTCCTTAACATTCAGTATGATTCAGATTTTTAAAATGTTGTCTTTGCCATGGAATAAAGTAGTAAGAAGAGAAAGGAGTTAAGACAGGTGAAAATGGCAACAATAAAAACACCAATTGTAAAGAAAGGTATGTCCAAAACTCGATAAAGTAGAAGGCAGCATATGATAAGAAAGTGAGGCTTCTTTTCTGGGTATATTTTCAGAGCATGCAGCCACTTATTTATTGTTTCATATTTCTAATATATTGCTATCTCTTTCTGTGTTTCAGAAAACCTAGAAGTGGTAGGCAGTCCTACAGTTATGAGTAGAGCTGCTTTTCCTGCAGCTCTGATACTAAAGAAAAGTCCATGGCTGGCACAATTGTGCTTTACTATACCAAAGCATGGGCAAACTTTTTAAGAATCACCTTAGCTGCTGTCATATATGCCCTAGCAGTAGGCCTTTTGCTGTAAGAAGACTTTATGGTGCTCTTTAGTCTGTCACTCTTTTCAGGACAGTGTCCAACACTAACAACAAGAGACAGCCTATTATAAATTAGCATTATTAGCCAGTGGAAGGTGAATTTGGGTTTATTTCAGGCTTGTTCACTAGGCTAGATGAAAATATCTAGGAGTAATGGGATGGAGACAAAAGACAGCTAGGCAGAGAAAGAAGAGGGACTAATAAGATAGTATCATAGAAAAAGGAGAGGAAGAGCACAGTCATGATTGTAAGGATGAAGTCTAAAATCCCAGCTCCATCCAGCTAAAGACCAAATGCCCATATGTTTCAGGAACTCCCAATATGGTCAAATTGGGCAACAGCAAGTATTATTAGGGTGTTCAATAGCAATTAGGGTGTTCAATAGCAAACACACTTCACATTTTGAAACATGGTTAGAAAAGAGGCTTAGGGAGAATCCTACCCAACACAAAAATCAAACAAAATCTTCTTTCAAGCTGTCTTGACTGGCTGCCAATGTCTATGCCTTTCCCGAGCCTTTCTCTCACATGTGCAAAGCTGCTTTTTCTCCTGCTGGATCAGATCCATTGCATCCCATTCCTTCTCCAGCTTCATTGCTAAAACCTCCAGCAACACATCAGTGCTGCTCATCCATTAAAAACATTAAGTGACTTGCTTAATGTTATGGACGAAAATAAAGAACAAGCAACACCTGACATACATACCACCTCCTTTATATACTGTCTACAGACACTAGTGCCAAGTGAGGAGGAGAAAAGCTTCCCATGTGCTTTTGAACAGAAAAGATAACTTTGTGTTAGACCCAGATAATTATTGGTTAATATTAATTCTCTGTGCAGATGTATTTTATAACTGCATGCTTCAGTATTTTCTGAAATGCTTTAAATTGTAAAATGTGCTGGTTTGATTGCATCTTGCATAGTGTTGCTTCTATTACTGATCAGATGACTTATGTAACTGCTCTCTGCACAGATAATTGCAGATATTGAACATGCAGTTTGAAATTCATGAAGGGCAGACTAGCTAAGTTCATTACATAAAATAGTTAAAAGACATAATTTGCTATGGGAATCGTAAATTCTATATTTTATTTAATAATCATAGTTTCCTATTTGAGTTATGTATAGACCACAAATTATTTGATATAGTTCACAAATAATTGCAAGTAACATATAAATATTAAGCATCCACATTCTATCTTGGGCTATTCAAGACTAGGGAAAATTATCATTTTTTTTTCCTACTGAATTATTCATAGCAAATTATTCACTATGCTCTTTCACGTATTTCACGAGACACGTTTCACATTGACATATTTCACACCTATTTCACATGAGATATTTTGTCTTAATCCTCCTCCTGCTTTCAATGATTATTGTAAATTAGGAGTTTCTATACTGACAATGTAGTAGCAGGTGCCTAAAATCGATGTAAGTGTATGGAGAATCAGAGTATGTATTTTCACACATATAACACTAGAAAAAGTGCAGTAGTATCCTGTATTACGTAATCACACTTCTGTGTGTAGTATAAGCCTGGCAATAGTTCCCTACCATCACATTACTGGATTCAAGTTCATTTAATAACGTGTTTCATCACCTCATGAAGATGAAATCCATCTGTCAGAGTGATCGATGGACTGATCTCTCTTTTGCTCATGACCCTAGGCATGAGCAAGATAGTGGATTTCAGTGCACAACACTTTCTTAGGGGGGATCCATGCCTTATTGCTGCAGTGTTCAACCAGTAGATATTGGCAAATTTTCATAAACTGTTCTCTGTGCTGGTGAAGGATTAGGATTCATGCATATCACTGGACAGAAGAGAATGAGAAATGCCTGATGTGTGGTTTTTTTTTATGCGCACCTGGTGGTACCATGGTTACACATCATGTATGTCTCCTTCCTTCCTTTTCAGTGATATTCATTTCTCTATAAGGTGGTAAAAGACTGACATATTTGAAAAAGAATGTGATATTGAGGGCAAAGGCTATCATCAAAACAAACAAACAAAAAAGATTTTCTTTCATGGTACTACCAAGCTGTACCTACTGCCTTCTCTTCCTACCACGGTAGGTATCTGTCCAAAACTACTGTGTAGTAATCAGTGTAAAATAATGAGTTTTCTTCTTCTTAAGGTGGTATTTTCAAAGGTGGTTAAGAAGGTGCTGCTTGTCTTCTTAGTAAGATCTGCCTTTGTGAATGTGAATGTGTCATTAGAAGACATTCCTGTGACCAAGCTTTTGGCCACTTTGGAGTGCCATTTGCTTGTCTGCCTTGTCGGTTGCAGTAATCTGTGTTTCTAGAGGGTAGTACCCAGAGATCTTGTGCTATTCAAATCCTATGCCTTGCATGTCTGTGCTTTTCTGTTTTAGATATGTAGGCATCATAAACAAGTTTGAATAGTGATGAGCATGAAAAGAGTTCTTCGCTCTAAGAGGTAAAGAGAAGGAAAGTAGAGGCAATGTTGCCTTAAAAGTACCCTGGAAGTTGTTTTGTACTTTGTGTGCCTTGAAGCTGCTTGATGCAAGGAATGAATGGCTGTTCAGCTAAAAAAAAACAGGAGGTGTCGTTACTTTCTCTGTCCTTGTTTTAAATAAGGGCTCTGTGCTAACCTGTCCTACAGTGCATAGTATGCAGTGTGAATGAGTGAGAGCTGATCAGGTTGTGAGTGTCTGGTCATGCATTTTGAGTCCCATCAGATAAGAGCTGCAAGATTAGATCTAGCTGAATAATGAACTGTTGTGAATAGACATGTTGTGTCTTAGAGACTGGTGATGGTTGTTAACCAATCTGGTGTAATCCAGAACTACATTCAGTTCCCACTAATGCAATTGCAGTTGACGTTTATACATATCAATCTGTGATTTTACATTTCATTATTCAAGGCTTTTGTCTTATTCTGTTTTGTTTTTTTAGTAAAGAAATAACTCCGGTTTGGCTTTAGACAGAAAAGTATATGATGTGAAGAGGAAGAGGAAAAGGGCAACCTGATGATAGCAGTTCTTTGCTGTGTGACAACTGGTGACATGAACTGACTCTTTCTGCTAAAGTGCCAGTTCTTTACCTGTTCTTTACTGTGTTTGTATTCGTGTGTGGTGGTATTCATGTGTTGTATTAATGTGTGGGTTACTTTCCTGATCATTTTAGCAATTGGTGTGAGGTGGAGAAGTATGTGAATGAAGCTATGGGTTTTAGTTTCCATCCCTTGCAAAGGAAGTGTGTTCTGGGCAGTGGTTGGAATAGATTTCTTGTTTTATAATAATTGTGCAATACCTGAAGATTTAACCTGGAGATGAGAGCCCTATTTTAGAAGGATCGCTGCCTTGTTAATTTGTGAGTTTGTATAAATAAGGAAAAAAAAATGTTATGAAGAAACTCTCAGAAAGGAAAAGGAGGACTTTATAATCTACCATCCTGATCTCAGTGACTTTAGTGAGTGTTCTAGGTTCCCAGGAAACTTATTTTCTCAATGGTACATCTTTAAAATTGACATTCTTTCATTGCTTAATTTCAGCATGGTTCTGCAGCTGGCAATGCTTTTCAGGTTTATGTCCAGTATGGTCCTTTGGTTAGAAATGCAGAACTGGGGCAAACTTATTTTGGTAGCACATAAACATTGACACAAAATGTTGGCAGATCTTACATAGTATTGGATATTCCTTATTCTTTGATTTGGACCTGTTCTCTCTCAAACAAGCATGGGAAAATAAGAGTAAATCAGATAGTATAATTTCTTGTAATGGGAGACTGAACTTTTTGTCAAATTCTTTCTTTGATGTTTTCAGAGACTGGAGTATTAGGATTGTAAGAGGAATTCCCAAGTCATCATTCACCATTGAAGCTACTTGCTGTTAATACATTATGCTGAGGTGGTACCAGTTTCCATATTTACCCAGGTTTTATAGATCAATGAACTGATAATTCAGATCGAGTTGTAAGAGAAATGAATCAGAGTCATTACACTATATTCATCAATGAGGATAGATAGAAATGTTCATACTGAAACTCGCATTCTTTAGTTTCTTATGATTCCTATTAAAATGGTTTGGTGTGCACAAAAATAGATATAGTAGTGACTATTCCCACTGAATAATGGAAAAACTAGGAAAATTTCTTGGATCTGATCAGCAAGATAGTTTCATTCACTAATGTTTTTCTAACTTTTTGTGTTGTGGAAATCCATTCATCCTCTCAAAACTAGAATTTTCTCATGAGTGAAGTTTCCTTGCCATGGTTGTATTGTATCATGAATTAACCAATTTTCCTGTGCCAGTATTTGTTGTACCCCATATTGTTCCATTTTCAAAGTACTTGACTGGAGATTTTTTTTAACCAGTATCACTGATTCAGCCATTTTAGCATGTGGTCTTTCTAGGCATCTGTGGTACATTTTTCACTCAATGCAGTGTCAAGTTTCTAGAAAGATGTAGAACTAGGCATTGGTAATGTGCACTTGGGTCACTCTGTAGAGGTCTATGTCCTCCGATGTGCTAATCTGGCAATTCAGAGAGAAAAGTGGGTCTGTCCTCTTTGTTCAGCCAATTAACATTGGTGGTGTTCAAGAAACATGTAGATGACACACTTAGGGACATGGTTTAGCAGGCATGGTGGTGATGGGTTTATGGTTGGACTCGATGATCTTGAAAGTCCTTTCCAAACAAAATGATTCTATGATTCTAATGCTGGAATCTAAAGACTTCTCCAGAGCACCCTGACCACAAGCAACCTCCACAGTGAGGAATGATACAGAGCAAGCAAGTTCAATTTATTTCAAATATTTCTCTTTTCCTACCAGAATCTCTAGTCTTGCCCATAATAAACATAATCTAGCTCTTCATACAGTCTCTGCAGCAGAGTACTCCCTGCAGCAAAGCACTGAGGTACTAGAAACTGATGTTACTTATGTTTGATGTAGAGGAGATACAGAAGCAGCTGGTGGGATAAGGATGATAAAAATATATGAGAAATGTGAAATTACTTGGTTTGACCTTTACTTTTCCCAAACTAGAAACTCTTTGCCCTAGAAAATGGTTCATTAGTCTTTATGCTGCTGCACTGAGTGCACTTTCTCTGTTCTAACAACAACAAAAAAATCAATACATCTTTGAAGCACTTCAAAGAGCCACCCGCGATCTACCTTGCCCTACAGAACCTATTTCTCCATTTCCACTTCCAGGAATTTGTGGGAAATTCATATTGAACAAAGCTCTCTGGGATCTGGAGAAGAGACCCAAGCACCGCAGGAGTTGCTTGTGTTGTACTTCTCATTTGCAGTGCAGGAATAAAGCAAGCACATCACTGACTGCAGATAAAGCTGCTCTGAGAAGCCCATCTCACAGTTTAGTCACAAAAAGTCACAATCTGACATTTCTGCTCATGTCGTTCTGTACCATATGCCAGAGATGGTCCAGAGGTGGGATTTTTAAATTACTAATTGTGAAACAAGGGCTATAAAGTAGGAGTGAAGAGTCAGAGTAAGCTGGAGATAGTGCAGTAATGAGCGCAATGATGCATGGTCTGGAAACAGCAAGAAAACTATTGTCTAGAAAGGTATTTTATATCTAAGCGTTGCAATGGTGATAGGTATTTTTAAATTAGGTGTGGATCTCAGTACAAGAGGTGACAATACTGTTCTTTCCTTCAGATTTGTCATTGCCTTAACAGTACAGTGAAGTAATTTTCTTTCTTTGTTCTTTTTATTTTAGACAATATTTATACAGGATCCTTGTTCTTCTGATATTTATAGATTGCTAATAGTAGAACTGTCCTGCGTTATAGAAGTACTGTTTTGGCCAACCATGGTACTTGGTGCCTGAACAAGTTTCATAACAAGCTTATTTTTTACAGCCAATCATATGCAAACACAGTAGGAGCTTGAGATTCTCAAATCTGAACAAACAAAATTTGTCAGGCTGCTCAGAAAAAAACGACAAATATCTGAATGTCATCAATGCACTTCCCTCCAGCTATCAGTGAAGACCAGAAGCTCTCAAAAACACTGATAGTGCTGCTGTACACACTTGTCACTGACTTTTACAAAAGTTTCCTAAGGTGCTTGATAACTGTCAACCAATTCCCAGAGTATCCCAGTGGGACACATAAATGTTATGGCTTCCAATCCATAGATGCTCTGAAGAACACACTCTGCTTCTTCGCACTTCAAAAAAATTTCCCGTGCCCTTTTCTCTGCCATTTACTCAGTCCCTTGTAAAGAAGCTCAGCAGAGGGCAAGATATAGCCCATTATATTTTAACAATGAGGACAGTTATTATTTCTCTTTTCATTACAACTCTCTGGCTGTTTAGGTGTCAATCCCCAGGAAATTGCTAGGCTTCAGAATATGTATTTGTTAAGGGCCAAGCCAGCTACCCTTTGAAGCTGGTGGTAAAGTTCCCACTAAGTAAAAGACCTATCCTACTAAGATAATAATTGTCCAGGCAAATTGTAGGTAGACTGTAGAAAGAGCACAGGCTGCTGAAAGGCATCTCAGCAGCTTGTAACAATACCTCCCTATGTATCTGACATTTGAGAAATGAATAGCATCTTAAAATCAGTTTGCCATTAAACCTGTGTGATAGTTGCAGAACTGCCCACTTCCAAATAACGATAAGAGACAGACTCCTGAGAGACAAAGAAAAGAACATTTTGTCTTTTCTACAAGCTCTGCTTCTTGTGAGAAGTTCCAACCCAATTCTGGAAAAAAAAAAGTTTGTTTCTTATTGGACCAGTATCTTAGACTATTATGTTCTGTCCTAGGGTAGGCTTTACGGAGGGAATGAACTCCTTAGAATGCATAATGAAAAGATGTTCCATTAAAAAAGCACAAAACAGAATTCAGAAGGCAAAAGATTGACATTCAGTTTGGTCACCAGATTCCTGTGCTGTTTCTGCATATTGTTTTAGCTATTCTGTGTCTTGACATGATACGTTTAAAATGACACTATTCCTCTGCTGCAGCAAAATGCTCAAAAAATGCCCTGGTTCCAGATGAAAATGTCCATACGTGCATCTAGCTAAACAACATCAGTTTAAAAGTTTGTGTGATAAAAAGAGTGACTTGTCAATACTTATTTCTTTGAACTGGTCTGTATTGTTTAAGTTTGTTTCTTTCTTTTTTTTTTCCCTAACTGTCTTTAGATATCTTTTTCTCAGGTCTCTCTATATTTTTATAGGGAGAAGCCTTGCCCTCCGTTTTCTTTCTTCCTCACTTCTTCCCCTCCCAATTAAGTCCCTGAGTAAGAATTTAATCAAAGTAGTGAAAGGATTTAGCTCCTGTTTAACATCTGTGTAATGGAAGAACCAACTCTCCTGTATCCTTCATTCCTAACACCAGGGAGAGGTGAGGCCTGCAGGTGAGAGTTCTCTGAACATCTGGCTGCCCATCTGTTACCTCTGTAAGAGGCATTCTGTGTACATGATTACCCATTAGGCTCATTCCAATCTATTGCTTCTCTGTTTCATTTTAGAGAAGTCAAAATTTGCAGTCCTGGTTGTCTTAAGTATGGCTCTTACTATTAAAACGAGACTTTTAGCTCCCTCAATATGGATTTAGGCACCTAATTTTGCACACAGCAATGTGGAAGTTCTTTTTATAACACTTCATGTGGTGTCATTTGCATTATTCAGATCTATTTTGGATCTGAAAAGTCTGAGTTTACTGAAAAAAATCAGCGAACCCAGCTGGACATCTGGGAGTTACTTCCCAGAGAATGTCTCAACTTTTCTGGTTAAGTCATAGCATCAAAATTCCAGTTGCCAAAATTCTTCATATTTTTATGAAATGTAAGAATTCTTTGTGTTTTCACATGGATAATTCTCCATATGTTTTTAAAATATATTTTCAGACAATATTTTTGAATTTGAGATTTTCCAGAAAAGCTTTTTCCTGTTACACAAACCAGTGTAAACACCAGGATGCAGGCCGAGGGTCAGCTCTTTATTGGTGCTAATTAGAAGATTATGTCCTTCTATGTGAAAAGCTGTGGGAAAAGCTTACATTTAGCTTTTCTGCGCTGTGTGAGACCCATTGCCTCCGGTCTTTATCAGTAAATGTTAGTGTTTTGATTATATTTTGACCTTACCTGCTAATGAGGTGTTTTTTCTTTCAAATCTTCATGAACACTTGGCAATTAGTTCTCCTTGTGCAGAATATTGTCAAGTCAGACTATGAAAGTATAGGTAAAAGTGAGCAGAAGGTTGTTAGTTTCCTGAGGACTAAAGATATGCTCCTGTAACAGCTAAATAAACAGGGTGCTGCTTTCTACATCTCTTTCAGACAATGGGCAATTTTACAAGACTGCTTCCAAGAGTGCACTTAGGTCGTCCCATTTGTGGGTTGCAAGAGAAGGTATAATGACATCAAATAAAATAATTGCAAGTAGATATGCCACATCTAGAATACTACATCCTCTTTTGCCCTTCCTAAGAAAAACATCAATAAAGAAGCTATTTCAGTGGAGGGCCATCAGGGTGGTTGGGAGTGAGGCACTTAACCTGAGAGGAGAGGCTGGGGTGTCTGGGTTTGTTCAGCCTGCAGCAGAGGTGGCTTCAGGGGGATCTAAAAGGTGCTTCTCAGTGCCTCCAGGGAAGACATGACCGAGACAGAACCAGGCCCTTCACAGCAGTTTGCAGGGAGGACAAGGGACAATGAGCTGAAGTTGAAACTAGGCTCATGCTAGGTGTGAGGAGAATCTTTTCCCTGTGAGGATAGTCAGGCAATGGTACAGGTTGCCTAGAGAGATTGTTCAGTGTCCATCTTTGACGATTTTCAATAGCTATCTGGATGAAGCTCTGAGCAACCTGGCCTGACCTCAGAGCTGATGCCTGTGTGACCAGGAGCTTAGACCAGAGGTCTCCTGATAACCCTTCCAACCTGAATTATCTTTTGATCCCATTGTGCCAATCAATGATAGAGGTGAAAAGGGCATCTCCAGCCATCACGTTCAATCTCTTGGAACACCAGGAATATTTGGAAAATGGAAGAAGGAGCTTACAGAGTTGGATGCTGAAGTTTTCTTCCTGGTAGATTTTCTCCCCTGCATGTGAAAAGGCTGTTCCTAGCCACCTGGCTTCAGTTATGATTTCTGTGAATCAAATGTCAATTAACTTGTTTCAATCTAAATCCCAATCTCATGCTGAGAGAGCAAAAGAGAATGGAGTATCTGCATTTAATGGAAGGAGTGCCAGGGCTCTGAATCTCTGCTTTGCAAAGGTGCAGGGACCTTAACTTCCCGAGTGGCCTCATATAGCTGCTGGATAAGTGACCGTAAGGGTCAAGGAGGCAAGAGTTCTCTGATTGTGTGAGGCAGACCACTCACACCGGCTCTCACCATGGGAGAAGTTATGTAGGAAAATCAGGAACATCTCACATTTAAGACTGAGCTGAGAGAATTTGTGTGTATGGTTAAGCTTAGCCTATCACTAAGAAATAAGTGAATCTCATAGGGAGGTCGGAAGACTAAATTCTATATCCAGATTGAACAACTGCCCAAAAAGGCCAAAGATTTCTGAGTCAAAGAAATGTGGCTGAGTGCAAGACTGGAAATCATGTCAGACTGATAAGATTTATTATGATCCTATTTCTGATTTTCAGGGAGTCTTGAAGGAAGTCTGGTCACCGTCTGACTTTAATTAAACCTTTGCAAGTAGAGGGTAATGACAATTGCCCATCAACCTCAGAGGGGTATAGGGAAGATTAATAACCTAAAGTGCTCTGAATATGTGAAGTCCTTTCCTATTTCAGCAGTTTGTATTATTATTAAAAATCTATGGAATTGTGTGACACAAAATCAACCCCACAATAGACTTCTCAGTGTCTTGGATCAAAGAGACTGTTTTGGAGACAAGACAATAAGGAAAGTGTAACCCCAACTAATGGGTTCTTAAACATGGTCTAATGACCAGATGGTATTCTGTCTTCCCCTTAGGAAACATTAGAAGAAATCTTCATTGCCAATGGACACAGTTGCCTCCTGCTTGTTCTTATTAATCATGGGAGAATGTATTCAGGATCAATAATTGCATTATTTGAATGTCCATATCTGTTGTTTTCTCTATTGCCTGTTGCTTATGTTTGTGCTTAGCTCTAACTGGTACTAGTGTTGGTGCACTTGCATTTTCTGCAATCTACATGGCTGTGCCAATTGCAGCAGCATTATATAGCTCATTGCCAGAGGGATTGGATTGCCCTTGTCTGATAATTTCACCTGATCTTGGACTGATGTTCAGCTGGCTTCAGGGCATATTAATTATCAGAACACAGATATTGGACCAACCATCTCATCTAGTTGCTGGCACCGTTTGTGTTTGTCTCAGCCTATCAGATCTTCCTCATTAACTTCTGTGATAATATTCTGACAGAAAGTCCTAGGAACTCTTCCAACTAATCCACATTTTGGCTGCTAACCAAATAAGGCTTTATATGACACAACTGTAATTGCTTCATTTGTATGGTATTGATCTGCCATTAGGCAAAACACAAGCCAGCATTTCAGTAAGACTCAAGTTATGCCATATTATTTATTGTTTGCATTGCAGTTGCAGCTTCAGTTCCCACCTGGGGAATAGACCCCTATGTTTCTCTCAGTCCCCAATTCTAATTAAAATAATGGACTTCAAAGTCTTACTTTATAATTAGACCAAGAATTAGGAAACTATCTCTTAGTAGGGATCTTTTGATTTATTTATGGTTTTCTAATCCTTTTTGCCAAAAGAACATCAATATGAAGTCCCAGAAAAAAAAATGCAGCAATGTGGAAATCTCTCTTGCCTCTTCTCAGTCTAATTTTAACTCTGAAAAGAGTATATCAGCCACACTCTTCTTATTAGGTAATGGTCTGTTTCTGGCAACCATAAAAATCAGGCATCTGTTTTGATTTCTCAGTGTCACCAATTGCTTTTGACACAGTGGCCATGTTATGTTAATACCTCTGTGGACACTGCTGTCAATGAATGAATGAACTCATAAGCAAACTGCATATTTGCTCTGTGGCTTTCTCATGTGAGGGAAAAGGCTTTTTCTTCAGCACCAGAGAAAAACAGTGGATGAGCAGACAGCTGATATTACAGTATTTTCAGTACCATATGATATGTTGATGGTATTTAACTTTTCAGTAATTTCATTCTTCTTCCTTTTCAAAGTGAGACTGGGAATTTGAGAGTTGACTGGCTGAAAGTCAAATCAGATAAGTAAAAGATTGGTGCTCATTAGAAACAGCGAAAGAAAATAATAGCTTTGGTTCCTAAAATATAGTTTCAGAAATTCCATAGAATCTGTCTGCTCCTCAAATTCTTGAGAGTAGTGATAAGTTCATTTTTCTCCAGCTGCAGCTGCTGAGGAGATTGCAAGAGGGCTTTAGTTGTTGTTGTTTCTCCCCACCACCATTTTCACTGTGACATTAATGTCTCTGCCATCCTGAAAGTGGTTAAACACATATCAGCTTGCTTGGATTTTCTTTTGAAGACATCTCAGAAACATTGGCTAGGACAGAGCACTTCTTTCAGCATATACAGTGTAGTGTTCTCTTGAATCCAGTCTATCAGAAATAGTGATAAATAAATGAATAAACTCTCAGAAGGTATAGCAATTGTTGCCTGTTTAAACTAATGTTTTAGAGTGATGCTTTAAACTAGTTTAAACTAATGTTCTTAGAGCAACAAAGAAAGATGATTAAGGGACTAGAACGTCTATCGTATGAGGAAAGACTAAGCAAGCTGGGCCTGTTTAGCCTGGAGAAGAGAAGGCTGAGAGGAGATTTGATCAACATGTTCAAGTATCTGAGGGGTGAATGTAGAGAGGATGGGGTCAGGCCGCTCCATGGTGGCCGGTGAAAGAACAAGGGGTAACGGGAGCAAGTTGAAACACAGGAAGTTTGATCTCCATATGAGGAAGAACTTCTTTTCTGTGAGGGTGACAGAGCCCTGGAACAGGCTGCCCAGAGAGGCTGTGGAGTCTCCTTCTCTGGAGATCTTCCAAACCCACCTGGATGCCACCCTGTGCCCCGTGCTCTGGGTGTCCCTGCTGGAGCAGGGGGCTTGGACTAGATGATCTCTAGAGGTCCCTTCCAACCTTAACCATTCTGTGATTCTGTGATTCTGTAATGTAATATGAAAACTATTTTCCATAAATATTGGCACAAGTGACCTTGTTATGAGTTTTACCTGCACTGTCATCGATAGTAAAGACGAACATTATAAAGATATTTTTGAAAGGGAAATCATAATTTTCATATGCAGCTTTTTTTCCTTCTCCAGTTGAAAAATAATAGTGTAACTCATCTATAATTTGTCTTATTAATGTAGTCAAAATTCTGAAAATTAGGTCAATCCACAGACACAAAATGGAGACAGTATTCCACAAATGCAAAAGAAAGGTCTCACATAGTCATGTTTTACTCCTCTTAGACATTGCCCTACTTCAGTAAACAATATTATCTTGATTTGTTTGATTTTCTCAATCTGTTCATTTCCTGTGAGGTCTGCTATTGAAAGGCCTTTGGTATTTGCCAGAGAAATGTCAATGTGCAAATTATTTATTTCTAAAAAAGCTGTTTGCTACGCATCAATCAGGATAGACAGTAGCTTACCATTTCTTAAACTAACATCTTAAACTAAACAGTTTTTTATAATGAGGTCTCCCTGCTTGCAAGGAATAAGATGTAGCAACATAGCACAAGGACTAGAATATCAGGAAAGAGCATTTCAAATCAAATATATGCCTCTCATGTATCTTAACAGAACGTATTGATAAAGGGTGAGATGCAGCCTGATATAAGTGAAAGTTGAACTCTGAACAATCTTTTCCAACATTGCAAATTTTTAAAAAAATCTTTAGAAAATGCGAGCGACTGTACACTATGGTATCAAGAAAGGTCTTGGATTTGTTATATATGACAAGCGTACACTTATGTAGAAATAGGACTAGTTACGAATTGGAAAGCTTAAGTTGTGCAGAGACACCAACATGACATTTGCTGAGAGCCAGCAATGAGTTCTGCTGGTTTCTAGAGGCCACAATAGCTTTCTTTTTCTGGAGATAGGCGATTCAACCTGGGTCTGGACTACAGCAGAAACAGCATACACAAAGAATCTTCCCATGGATGAATGCTGTGAAATGCTTAGTCTGATCTGAGGTACAGCATTTCTGCCACTGCTGGGGTGTGTTGAATGGAATGAAAAACAAGAAGCTACTGAAGCAGCTGCCACCTGCACTGTGTTGGAAGATTTTGGATATACCAAAATTTTCCTGTGCCTAGGGTGGCCAAAGTCTGCATTCTTGATGGGGAGTAGAAAAATCTCCAAGTGATATCAGTCTCAGAGATGGACATAAGCAGGAACAACTTCCTAAGCTCTAAGGAACTGCACCCCATTTCTATTTAATGAGCACTGGATTGTGTCCATAAGGGATACCATCTTTCTGGGCTTGTCCTGGATGAAAATAGGAGCTCCAAAACATTCAGAAGCATAAATCTAAAATTCCTAGTGAATATGTCTAAAGTATTACATAAAACACATTTAAATCTACTGACCAGCATCAGCAATGATGCATAATGTTTTAAATCCTACTGAAATCGTTACACATAAAAAAAAAAAAAGAACCTCCTACCCTTTCTTGTCAATGCTCTTTTTTTTTTCTCTTCGTTTAGAGACCTTCAATCTAGGAGTTAGTGGGGAGGCAGGTGAAACAGAATCCAAACACTTTCCTGGAACCAGGCCATGAGGAAAGGGCTGCTTTACTGGCGGGTGTAAAAGGTCCATCATGTTTGGTCATCTCAGGCCATGCCAGAGATGAATCTTGCCCCATCTGAAATAATACATTAAACTGTTTGAGGGCATATATTAATACATGCTCATTTTACTGAATTCATAACTTAAATTCTTTCAGTAACATAAAATGTATAAGCCAAGTAAAGAGCTCTAGATTCTTTATGCTCCCGAGACAAGAGTTTCAAAGCAGTCAGCACTGAGCTAAGTCTATGCATAGGGAAATTCCCAGAGTGTGGAAACAAAGTTATAACAGCCCTAAAATAGTTTCAAAAAATCCCACTCAAGTCTTTAAAACAGGTATTTTCTGTTGCAGGTACTGGGCTACAGCAGCATATTGGCATAATCCTGTTTATACTGCAACCAGCAAGAAAAAAAAATACTTTTGAAAAGTAGCATCAGACAACTGAGGATTAAGTGATTATTAGGCAAATGCAGAATAGTTCATAGTTTAGAAAAACTAGTATTTCTATTTTTATTAAAGGACATTTACAGAACTGATAATCCTCAGGACAATTTTACCTATTTTTTTTTTCCTTTACAGCAAAGCTTTATGTAAAGCACAGAGACAGGCTGAGTTGCTTTAGCAGGTCAAATGCTCTTTTCTTTTACCTAAGCAAAATATATGTTGGATTGCTTGTGCCAAGAAGCTTTTGCATGCTCTAATTGGAGTATCGTGCTGCAAGAGAGCTTTCAATATATGTAAATAATTTAAACGACAGTCAGCAGACCTCTAGCTGGTGTAAATTTTCAGAACTTCCTTGAATTCAAAGTAGGTATGGCTTTTTGTAGCAGCAGTGGGTCTCCCATTAATTGGAACGCCCGCTGATCCTCAAGATGTCAGAATTTTGCTCATATTTGTTTACAAAGCACAGTTCAAGTAAATGAGCTGCATACTCACGCTATACAGAGGAGCTGTAAAGACTTCCTGCCTCTGTTAATTAACAGTTTTATTTAGATGGCTAAATGTAGGGTGATATACTTATTTTAATTAGAGACAACTGAAAAGTATTTGAGCTTTGCTTTTAATTCCTCACCTCTAAATAAAAGAGAACACTCTTAAAAAGATACTTAATTCCTAGTGTTAGTAAAATGTTTTGAGATGTATTTGATAGAGGTGATCAAAATGCAATCAATAGTGGATCTTTAAATAACGTTTAGAAATGTTTACTTCTAATGCAGCATGAAGCCAAAAGAAAACAACCTGTCAATTGCTTTTTTTTTTTTTTTTCCCCAAAATTGAGCTTTCTTCAGGCCATTTCCTCAGAGGTATGTACATTTTGCAAGATCCAGTTCAATAGGCACCCACTGTCCCGTGTAATCCTCAGCTGGTCCTATGCTCTTCCCTTGAGAGACTTGATCTAGGCCTTTCTCTAAAATATATGTGTATAGAAATGTAAGAATAGCAGAAGGGCCTGAGAGATCCCACTGCAGAATAGCTAATAATGTTGTGAAAGCTTGAAGCTTGAACACTGGTAGTTTTCTGTAGAATAAAAATAATGAGGCAACCTATTAGAGTAAGTGCCAGGGACTCTATTTTTGTTTGAACTATCAGCTAAATGTAAAAACCTCCTGGTATAAGTATACCATGTTTCAGCATTTGATTGCAATTTCTTCATAGAAATAGCAATGCAAATATCATGAAAATCTTTAAAAATTCCATTTTAAAAATCCTATAATTTTTGAATGTGTTTAAAAATACATGATTTCCAAACTGACGCTTTGTTTTAAACTTTTGTTTTTCTTGTAAAAATGCTCTTGCATTTAGGTCTCTTTTTAATATTTGCATTATTGATCCTTCAAGTCTTCTGAGTATAGAATGATGTAAGCTTTGGCTACATCTTCCTCATTAAAGGAGTGCTTGTTTCATTCCTAATTTATTAAATATATTCAGCCAGGGCATGTAGCTTTACACTTAATTTCTCATGATGAGTTGTCAAACTCTTGAGCCGCACTGTGCATGTGTAGTATTACAATCCGCCATCAATGCTTTTCAAAACATCATTAAAATATATTGCTCAGAAAATGGGCAGTTTTTAATTTTTTGCTTGGTAAGGTTGCATTTTAATTTTTCATGTTCAAAATCATTTGAACAAGCTATAAAAATGCAGCAGCTCTTATTTCTCTAAATTTGTCTGAGGCAGATCCTTGGCTTATCCAGGAAATACTAGATTTTATGGTGAGAGGAGCCTGCCATGAAGCTGTGACCTTCTGTTCCCAAGCCACCTGGGCTAGACTAGATCATAAAGGAGTAACTGTGATTTACATCACTGAAATAAGGTCACTGAACTTGTTTTCAAAAGGCCCTGTCTCTGCTTTATCTTATCCTGCTAATTCCAGGAACCTGCCCCAGTTGTGGCAAAGGGGTCATCTTGGAGTGGCTGTGCGGGCAAATGGTTATGGGGAGAGCCAACTAAGAGCCATCTAATATTCTTTGAGTTGCCTGAGACAGAGCTTGGGCACATTGTGAACTGCCAACACACCATTGACTGTCATCACTTGGTACCCATGTAGTGCAGGGTAGACTTGAGGAAATGTTCCTTCCTTCAAGCCCTCCTCTTGGTCTACAACTGCAACCATTACTTTGCTTCCCTTTGTGCAGTAGCTTTCGGTCCTTACTGCTAGTCATCCGAGATTTGCACAAAATTTCTCTCAAAACAAAATAATCAAGATTTTCAATGAAGTGAAAAACTGAAAACTTGTATTTCTCCTGCTGGTCATGTGTGGACTGTCCATGGGGCTTTGATAATTCAAAATTCTACTATTTGTCTGAAGGTAGATGTGAGTTCAGAGAATCTGGGGATCATCAGAGGTGGCATTCCTTTATATGATAAATGCTGTGATGTCACATCTGAAATGCCTGTGGAAAAAAAAAAGTCTTTAATTACTTTGCCTTTAGAAACTGTGGTAGTAGCATCAGCAGCCTTAGATTGGTCAGCTGTGCTATAAGGCTGTGCTTATGAAGCTCTCTGTTTATGCAAAGTCTCTTTAGTAACTCATTTTATTTTTGCATATGCCACTTGTTCATTGTTTGAGATGAACAGGATCCCAGAAACAATCCCAAGCAGTGAGATGGCAGTGTTGCCATCTGTTAAAATGAAGGCTGAATTTCACCAAGAATCGGACCAAAATTCAGCAGAGCCTTTTGGTGTCTAAAATGCAAGTTACACAGAATTTGTGCGCCTAAGTTCAGGAAAAAGATTCAGGAAAAATGTGAAACCTGTTTAAATAGGTAAGAGGCTTTATTTTTCTTGCCAGAACTCCACCAGGTGCCAGGATTGCTATTAAATTATCCCAGTAGAAATCCTGCCTTTATTGTAAAGAGTACCCAGGGACCTGTCTGCAAGTTTAGCCCGTTTAATATTCAGGAACAAGTTTTTGTCACCTGATCCTGTTAGAGGTTTTCTTTGCTGGATGTGCTCAGATCAAGGCTGACTACTCTGAATTATGTTCACAGTGGGCACTGAGTGCCTGCCTCTTGCATGGCAGCCCATTGGTTAGCGCTGTGACCCAGGGAGGGACAGCTTGATCTAGAACAATTCTTATCATGAGCAAAGTAGACCCCTAGTTGATGTATAAACCCTGAGTTTGCACCAGGACCTCTGGAGATTATCTGGTTCAACACCCTGCTCAAGCAGTCAGCTACAGCAGATTGCCTGGGACCGTGTCAAGTTGGGTTTTGAATGTTTCTGAGGACAGATAGTCCACAAAATCTCTGGAGAACCTGCTCAAGTTCAACACCCTCTCACAGTAAAAAGTCTTCCTTATGTTCAGATGAGATTTCACGTGTGTCCATTTCCTCTTATCCCATCGAGTACTACAAGATGAGTCTGCCTCCATGTTATTTATACCTTTCCATCACACGTTTATATGCATTGGTAAGATCCTCCTGAGCTTCATCTTCTCCAGGCTGAAAATCCCAGCTCTCTTAGCCTCTCTTCATACGAAAGATGCTCCAGTCCCGTAATCACAATTGCGGCCTTTGCTGCGCTTTCTCCAGGATTTTTTTTTCTTTTGTTCTGGGGAGCCCAGCACTGGAGAGAGCACTCCAATGTGTCCACTCACCAGGGCTGAGTAGAAAGCAAGGATCACCTTCGAGCTACTGAAAATATTCATCCTAATGCAGCCCATTATATCATTGACCTTCTGGTTATGTCTTGGGGAAGTATCTGTTGCAGTAGGTGACTTTGAATGGGGATGCTTTCCATCCAACCTGTTGAATTGCTCTGCATTCAGGAATGCAACATTTTGGGAGCTGAAAGAATTAGATGAAGAGCAGCTCTGGTTGAGTCTGTGGACATTTTGTTCAATCAGGCTAGAGAGAGCCTTTTCTACCTATTGTGTATATGACTGCTCTAAATGCTAGACTGTCAATATGAATACACAGGCTAGATCTCATTCTACAAGATGCATTTCATGATTTAGCTTTTGGTTTCTTAGAGATGCTTAGTTGCAGCCCTGAAATAGCTGCTTAAAATGATGCATTAGTTCACGCCTCCTCCCTTGCTGTTCCCTTGTGGATCCCTCATGGCTGCCTTAGATTTCCAGCAGTGTCCATGATATCAGTTGTTGTGATTCTTAGCCTGAGTTTCTGCCTCATTCTCACTTGGTATACGGACCTTTCTGTGTCTTTACCTGTTTTGTGAATTCCCTTCCTGCAATCAAGCACCTAATTAGCACTTAGATATCACAATGCTGTATGCGATAGTGATCTTATCCTTGGTTGAATATCTCTCTCATTGCTTTGTGCCAACTTCAGGTTCAACAGATGAGTTCTCTGTTAGCCATTCTTATGATCCAAAACTCACTGGCAGTCAAAGCAAACCATACTTCTGACTTCTGTGAGCTTTGAGCTAGTACCCTGCTAGTATTCTTGTAGACAATACATGAGTTATCCCAGTCTGAAATCATAGATGTAATTTTGCAAAAGCCTGTCTACTTGCACTGCCTGTGTAGTTTTATGTCTTGGTAACTTCGAAAGTCATATTTACTGCTGGCACAAATAGATTCTTAAGAAAAAGATGATGTTGATCAATATTTAAAACTACTTATTACTATTTATCCATGGGTATATGGGAAGCGATTTTAACTGAATGAGAATGATTTAATTCTCATCAGGTTTTTCAACCTGTAATTCTCCAGACAGCTTTAAGAAAGATGTGAGCCACACATTTAAATCCTTGTCCATGTGCTCATATAAAAACAGAGAGGAGTTACTCTGATGTACAGGGCTGCAGTTTTGGCTAAACTGGCTTGATGATCACATCCAAGGATGCTGTTTTCTTCTGAGTAGTAGAAAATTCAGAATTGTATGATGGAAGCAAGGATTAAGAGGCAAATATTCAAGTACTTTCTACTTGAATAGTGCCTTCTACTACTAAATCCTTACTCTTGCAAAGCTTTCAACTCCTTTACTGAGGAACAAATTGTTCTTCAGTTGAAGTTCTAAGTGTGTAACTGAAGATTCAGTCCTATGTTTTAGTGAGGGAAGAGCAGTTTCTGCCATTTGTACTCAATTCCAGAATACCTTCCTCTGTGCCAGAATGAAGCACTGTCTAGAATGAATATGAATGATTATCCTGGCTCTGAGATCTCAGGCATATAATTATTTTCAACATAGTCACCATTATACCTGTCAAGATCTCAATTATACCATTTCTATGTGCAAGACAGAGCAGTACTGAGCATAGATTCTCTGTGTTTTGCTGACCAGAAAGAAGTTAATTATTTCCGCATGTTGGGGTAGACCTGGATAACAAAGCAACAGAGAAAGCAGTGTGAAACTAACTCGTTTTTACATGGCCTACTACATATGATGAGGACAATAATGTGTTACATTTATAAACAATACAGTTTAATTTCAGAACAATGATTGCAGCTTAAATCCACATTTATTTCTTCATCCTTTTTATTTCCATTTCTCTATTGTGCTGTGAAACTGTCTATGGATATGGCTAATAACCCAGCTAAATAACCCTCTCATGAATGGGCTTATTTATTTATTTATTATTCTAGGATTACTATCAACCAGCTGCAGCTTCTCTAAAAAGCAGTAGGAAAATTCTCCTTGATACTATTTAAAATTTTCAAAGATATATTCAGATTTTTAGTATATGAGAAAGCTTTTCCCCATCAAAATGCAAATTAAACATGAAAATTTACAATTAGTTGTCAAACAAATTTATCATCTGGTTGGTTTTTATTCATCTCTGAATAGCCAGATAGAAGGTCAGATAATTAGACATTAACTTGAAAAAACTTGAACAACTTGAAAAACTCTGAGGTCTAAAGCTATTTGAAGACAATGCTGAAGGCAAAAATCAAAAACATCTTTGTCCAAATTAAGATAAGCATCAAATGAAAACTTACTTAGGATTTTAACATAAGAACTTTGTATACTTCAAAAGGATTTAATGTTCATACTTGAAAGAATATAGCTTAGAGGAAATAGTATGAAAATGCTTTTACAGACATACTGATTGATAGGGTTACCCATCTAGTTTAAAATAAGAATGTGCTCAAGTGTCTCATTGAATTGAGAGTTAGTGTTATTCGTTAAGATGCTCTTCATTTTCAGGGACTGATTATTTCTTCCGAAATCTGTAGCACTGCCAAGAGGACAGTTTACGCCATTGCTACTCTGTGTGATTATTATGCATTAGTACATTACATACATTGTAATACATTATGCATATAGTAGCATTAAGATAGACCTTGCTTTCGTTCCTATTGAAAGAAGCAGGAGTTTTTTCACTGACAACAGGGTCAATCTGTATAATTTAGAGATTTTCAAAATAAATACTGAGCAGTGTTGAAAAAATAAGGTTTCTGAGCTCATCTTTCATTTATGGCTCAGTCTCAAAGTCTGTACTCAAGAATATTAAGTATATTCATCTGGCAGTATATTCATCTAGTATACTGGAAATTTTGGCTGTAAAGAGTCAAAGTTAGTCAGAGTCAAATTCATGAATGGGGCAAAGAGGCCAAGAAAGCACAGTCTCAGAAACAAAAAGTTTTTTAGGAAAAGTCTGTAGTAAGCATAGCTGGTTCAAAAGCAATTGCTTCTGAGAACAAAAGGGACGAATGAAAAATTTCATTGCAATTTTGCTATTTCCCCTCTCCATCTGAAGTGTGAACCATAATTAGAACACTTATATAAAATTACATTTGTCAGCTTGGCTGCTAAATCCCTCTTAAAGCTTTATCCGTGAAGAGCAGTCTGTTATCACTCTCACAAAGCCTACGATTCTCATTTTCCATATCAGGGACAGACAAGCAATTACATTATCTGTATTGAAAATCTGATATAAATGTAACTACAGTGAACATAGGTAAGGTTATTTCCACATAAAAACAATTTCCAAGCTTCTTGACCAGCCATCAAAACACTGTTTAAGTCCTAGCAGAAGTTACATGAAAAGCTGTTATCAAATAATGGAGGTATGTCCTAAAACTGGCACTTGGCCCATAAATAGGGTTAATGAGTCCCTCTGTTGGAAGAAATGCTCCATAAATTGTGATATGTTGTTGTCTATACCTGTCTGCAAATAATATTATTGTCTAGTGAGTGAGAGAAAAAAAATCCATTTTAAAATGTGGAAGAGACCATACAGGATCCACTGACCAGCCATCTCTAGGGAGGGTGATTCACAAGGTCTCTGACTTCTGGCACTGTTAGTCACTGTAAGTGATAAGAGCTCTGTCACTATCTATTCTATCAGAATCTCTCTTTTCACCTGACCTTATCCAACTGCTTTTGAGGGCACCGTATCCTTTCATAACTGGTTAGAGGAAGATGCTATTAACAGACATTGTTCTTGCCCAATCCTACACAGTCTCAACAGACAGATTTTTAACATCATTAACCAAATTCAGAGAGAGAAAGCCCATCTTTCTTAGCCTCATGTTTTCACTCAAGAGCTGTAGTTGATTTGAGAGGACATCACAGATACTTCTTTCTCCTTGGGGCTGATTGGTACCTTAAAAATGCGATAATATTGCTGCTCCACATCCTTCCCCATCCCCATGAGCAAGCCTGGACAGATGCCCACCAGAAACATAACTCTGATGATTGGCACACCAGGGACCTTTGAGCACAGACAAAAAGATAGAAATAGTGTTTATTACAAATAAATATTGATGTAGGTAGCATTAGGATATGTGAATTAAATTTGTAATTTTGGTGAGGCTGTTAATAGTAAGACAGGAAGCTGTATATTAAGCAAGTGCAAAGCTTCCTTGGAAAATGCTGAAGGTTGCATAAATGCCTTGGCAGATTAGTTATTAACCAATTTTAAGCCAATCTTTACCCATTTTAAACCATTTTTAACCAATTTTAAAACAACATATAGTGACCATACTTCTTAGCATAAATCAAGAGGTTTGGGGTTACGTTTGGGTTTGGACAATGATCTGCACTGTCTATCCTCTGCCAGCCAACGTTAATGCTATCTGTATCCCAAAATGAAAATCTCTGAGCAAACACAGAAGCAGACACATCCTAGCACTAGGTATGTTTCTTTCTTGCCTGAATTTCATTGTGACCCTAATAGTCTTGAGCTTGTACAGAAGTGATAAGTCTCAAATTCAATCTAGGCGATAACAGTGATTCAAAACCCACCTCTGCCTGGAGAGACAGGTTGATATTTCATCTGAAAAAAAGTGTATCAACCATGAGATACAGGACTCTGTGTGTGCACGTACACCCATACTGTCTGTTAGCTCTTACGCCTCTGTGCTGCTAGAAAGCTAGAAACATCTCTAATCCAATAAGCCCTCCAGGGAGTAGGCAGCATCTCCCAACTACCTACTTGCATCTTAGCACCCAGTGAACAGGCTGGGGTTGGTCTTTCTGGGACCTCAGCTTCTGCTTGGCTGAGCCTAAGTTTCCAAAAGAGATGGTCCTCACCTTTCACCTTCCTCCCCTGCAGCGGGCACCCTGGTATCTGGGAGACACTTTCCAGGGTTACTGGGACTAAGCTAGAACTACGATATTGCCTTCCAGCTGAGCCACTGAACTACTGTGCAAGAGGAATGGGACATCTTCTGTAGACACTGCATCTCAAATGCATGGGTGTGTCTAAAGCAGACGGTGAATCTTCAGACTGGCAGGAGCTCAATCAATCACCTCAGTGAATACTGGTTCCTGTTGACTGGCTCTAAAGAGCACCCTAGTCAATGTGAAATTTTTGTGCTAGTTTTGGAACCTAAGTCCATAGCCTGTCTTGGGTCACTCTGACTGCAGCACAGCAGCTAGCAGTGTCTAGCACTGGTCATCTGCATCCTACATGGAAATATATTTTCCCATACACAATACATCAATACATCAATAAAAAAATGATCTAGCCCCACATTGAACAGATATTCTAAAGTTAGATTTATATAAATCTGTGTAATTCATGTATAATGCCAGATAGAATTTTATCATAATTTTGCAAAGATTGTTTTGGTTGGTTGATAGAATCACATTTTCTTGCTAAAAGCCAAGACAATCTAAAAGTCATTTGTATGCTAGAAATGCATTTTTCACATTTGAAAGCAACAAATTTTATTTGAGCTGGCAAAGGCTTTAACATATGAAAATGAGAGGTTTATTTAGTATGTGGATCAAGCTTATGAACAGCTTAAGTCCTCATTCCTTCTAACATCTTAACGGCTGTGCAGTTTCTTACAAAATATGTTTTATCGTTTCAAGAAATGCTGTTAACCTCGCAGTTTTAAAACTGAATGAACAAGGCCTCTTGGACAAATTGAAAAACAAATGGTGGTACGACAAAGGAGAATGTGGCAGCGGGGGAGGTGACTCCAAGGTTAGCCTCAATGTCACCAAAAGCGGGTAAACAGTATGTAAAGTAATTGGTGCATCTGCTGGGGTTCCTGCAATGGAACAGCCTCACCAGTGTTGCAGCACTGCTGGAATCTGCAGTTGAAACCTAGGTGTATGCAATTACTGTCAAAGCAAAAATATTTGCATTTTTTCAAAAACTTACCAAGGAAAACTTGCAAATAGTTCCTCATAGGAGATATATCACCAGAACTCAGATGCCTTCAGACAAGCAGCTTAAAATCTTTAGGAGCAAATACTAACTAATTTTCTACTATATTGTACAATCCAAAATAATTTTCTGTGACATTAAAGGAAGGGTTTGCAAATCAGCATGAATTCCTCCTGCAATCTAGTGTTTTGCAGAATTTAGGGACTCTCTAATGATGCAAACATTATTGGTAGGAATTGTAGTTTTCATCTGAGTATCCAACATAATAGGAGGGCAAATTTCAGCTAAAATATCTCCACATTGAATTTGTATTATATCTTACACAGAAACTAAAATCCTTTCCCTAACAGAATTTATCAGAATTTTACAAGGCAGGAATTACCCAGAACTTTCATCTTTCTCTGCAATGGATTCGCAGATATCACAGACATGTCACCTCTAAATTTTAGGCACGAGGCGACAATGACTTGTTATTCTACCCTCATTTCCAGTTCTTCCAAGTGGCCACTGCCAATACGTCTTTGCCTCAAAACAACTTCCTTTTGGGATGCTACTTTGTGCTGAAAGGATAATTTGGAAGACGTGGAAGTGAGGGAGGATTAAGATATTAAATGGGCCTATTCAATGCCAGGCAGAATAGTTTAATATATATTTATGTGCTTGTGTGTGAATAATACATATGAGATTATATATACATATACCTGCACAGTGCAGTGCACAGTGCAGGCAAAGAGCTAGTCTAGATCTAATTATCTAGATACAGATAATTAAACATAACTGATTTGTCGTATACAGTTTATGTAGCTTTCTTTATAATTGCCTACATATAGTTTTTGTACTGTTTTCTCTCCTCCTCTAGTCCTCCTGGTCTTTCATACTGTGTCCTGGCCTCAGGTACCATCCCTTGGGCTGTTCTGCACTCACCCAGAACTGCTGTCCTAATCCTCTACACTTTGCCTTTGATCCTACTGTTCTACCTATTTATCCCCCACTGCTCTGCTGGCCAGCAGTCACAGTTTCAAAAATGGTCTCTACTTTCTCTTCCAAAGTGCACAGGTATATCATACTTGATTGCACTTACCTACAAGTGGAGCAGACACTAACTTCACATAAGACAGTTGACATGTGAACCAAAAACTTCCTATACTTGTATTTCTATATGCTCCACCCAAGCCTGAAATTTTTCATTATTGTGTATGTGTGTGGGGGATTTTTTAATTTAATCTTAAAAAAAAAAAGTCATAGGCAGGGTGTCACATAATTAACATATCTCAATTTTCTTAAAATACACCCATCACGAACCTATGTTGCTGAAATGTAAAATGAAAGCTCAGTAGCAGACGAAGGTCACTTTTACCTTACCCTCTGAAATCACTAGCCACTGATTATTTGGGTCACAAAAGAACAAGAGAGAGCAAGGGAGAGGGAAGAGTAGGCTTTCACCAGGTACAACAGGGAAAATGTCTAGGAGTCACTGGAGGAGCAGGTTTGATGTGATGGAGACAGAAGGACTGGGCTGGAAAAAAAAAAAGAAAAAGAAAAAAACAGAAAAAGAAAGGCAAGGAGTGGAAATCCTGGTGAAACAGGCAGGATGTAAATGCAGGAGGAGCGCAACTGGAAAGTGGGAACACACTGCCCATGCAAATGAAAGAAAGATGACCCTAGCAGGAGTTTAGTTTGTGGCAGAAAATATGGTGGGCAAGGGAGCGTTAGCAAAGGATAGGAAACATGGGGGAGATCAGCCTGTGGTCCTAGGACTATAAACTGCCTGACAGAATGATTTATCAGGCGTGTTCTCACCACACACTTCCTTAGACATACAGGTTTAGTAGGAACTGCCTGGCATTTAGCATGGTCTATATAGGTAGGAAGCCCAGTGTTTCTGGAAAGTCTCACATTTATTGTGTGGCTGTATTGCCCATGCTCATGGGATCAGTCATGTTAGGGAAACAAGCAACACTTCACGATTTGCTGCAATATATGCTTTTTGCTGTTTTTATCCATTTAGCCATTTATCACCTACAAAACCCATTTGCTCGTTCAGGATCAATCCTGTGCGAGTTGATCGACTAAAATCAGTAGGCTCTTTTCTATTGAGTTAGTGTAACTATAATATTTTAATGTCAACAGATCCTGAACTAAGTTTTAAACATGTCTAACTAATACTCCTTTTCATTCATACAAATTTAAAAAAATAAAACCTGAGCTTTATTAGCAGCTCTAGTCTGCATTACAGTGCATTCTACTGTCACAAGTAAGAACTCTCTTCTCCTAAAATATAGTACCTGAGACCTAGCTGATCAACTATGCTGTTACTATTTGAGGTTCACTAGTCAGTCAATGACATTCCAGTCCCAGAATGACCCTGCGTGGCTTAAGAGTAATCAGCAGGTTTCATGAAAGCTCAAAAGTTTTCTAAGGGTTTGTATCACTTTATAAAAAACAGGGTTTCTCCTACCTCCATTACTTGATCTTAACAGGTCATCAGTAGATTTTATGTTAATTCCATCTAATGTAAGGAAAGATTTTCTGTAATTGAGAAAAGCAGTTCACAGATCAACCTGTGTGAACAGCAGTTATCACTTCTCCTCCGGAAGGCTATATTATCCTCTATAGATGGCACTGTGGCTTACTCACTTAAGCAATTAAGTGATATTTGACAATAAAACTGAGATCTCTAAGTCATTTTGAAAGTACTGCCTCCTCTTAACTGTATACTATCATCATTTCATGGGATGTATCTAAAGATATGTAAAGACAGCTTCTGCCATTATATTTCATTATTTTTACAAAAATGTGATGTAATAAGAAGTCTGCTGATGAAGCAGTCCTTCAAATTCTTCTGGCAGTTCTCAGGAGAATGTAGTGTTCCTTCTTTTTCATTCAGCAGATAAGACTGACCCTGCTCTTAATTAGTGGCTTTATTTTTAAAATTCCCATCTACTAAAATTCAGTGTAGGTTTCAGAATCACTGTATTTTAAATGCAACAACTCCCATTCATTGTCCTCTACATAGGTAAGACAGAATTTCATTAATGCTGTTCAGGACACTGTAATTTCTTTGACACTTGCGGCATGAGACCCAGCCCTAAACTGTTAAAAACAAGCCCTTCCAACAGCAAGTGACTGAAGACAGGATAGGAGGAAATGAGGAAGGACTCTAGAAGGGAGGTCAAAGGTTGATAACATGATAAACAGATAGAAGAGCACTAACCCTGAGCCCAGGTCAGGCTACACAGCCATGGACCTCAGGACACATCCCTATTCCTGGTCAGTGGAGGGATTTTTGCATTGTGGCTTCGTAAATTCTTCTCCATACAGTAAGGGAAATTTTAGATAGCATTTTTCTTACATTTTCCTTACATGAATCATTACTTAAAGGCAAAAGGACCTAGAACAAGGCAGATTCTCAGCAGCTATATTTTGGAACAAACAACTTTCATGAACTCTGCTGCTTTATTCTAGCTGAGCACTAGTAATGCAGGAATCACTCAGCAACTTAAGAAAATCTCTGTTTTGTCATTTTGATGGGAAATTTGATGGAAAATTTAATCCTAGCTGTTAGATTTATACAATGTATATATATTAAGTGATTTAAATATGTCTCTTGCTCATATAAAAACTTATTTTTACAGCTCCTGCACCCTTTAAGTCAGTGGGGTTGACCTTCACCAACCAAATGTATAAGTAGTGTAGAAACAGGTGTTAGTCTCTGAGTTCCTGGCAGGAATGGTCAAAGTGATGCCTTTAAAGAGGAGTTTTTCAAAGGAAGGAAAGATGCCTCAATAATTAACTTGCACAGAAAGCCAAGATAATTTGGACATTCCACTTCCATAGGAGCTGTTGAAAATCTCCTACTAATATGTAAAAAACAAATACAGAAACAAACAAATAGTATAAGACTAATATATAATATAGTATATTATATATACTATATGCTAATATACTATACTAATAGTATAAGGCTAAATACAAATAGTATAAGACTAAAGTCATACCAATCACTTCTTATGATTGCAAACATGGGTATATATGTTGCTAGTGTAAGCAAATTTTTTTTTTCAGCTCTGTAGCCCCTCAGTCTGGGAGCTACCATTTAAAAATGCCATTTAGTTCAAAGTGCTTTTTCCTCATGACAGATAGAACTGCATAATTAGAAAAGAAAAGGATACATTAGATCCCATCACAAAGCCTCAGGAGGGGCAAACGGCAGGTTTCAGTTAGCTTGTGCAGGACAATGATTCAGGACAGGTTTCTGAAAAGAAAAAAAAAAAAGAAAAGAAAGAAAAATACACTGGCTGTATTTCAGGGAAGAGTCTTAATTGCCTCATCTATCCTGGGCACTGCCATTGCAGTCAGTTATATACTGAAGATAGTTTGGCAACTCTAAGTGTGAAATTGGTTGCATCTCCCAAAGGAAAATCCAAAAGCTTCCAGAGAGAATACAGAAAAGGTGACATTAAAAGAATTACAGAAGCAAGGACAAAATATCCTCATTCATATCAGACTTTATATGCCTAAATTCTCTTTTGCAATGAAATATCAAGCAAAAGAGTAGGAGACAACTCTTTCTTGCCTTGTCCCAGCTTCTTGCTATTATTGATACATCATATAGAGTCATAATTATCACATTACTTCAGCCAATTTAATCTGGAAAAACTCCACAGACTTTCTACATGATAACAGTATTCGCATGTCCCTTATCTTGCTCATATCCAATCCTACTACATGCTGGGAATAGGAGATGTGGTACTATTCAAATCATGACTTGTTACAGATAATGACCATCCAAACAATGTTATTTTCACACTTGTGCAAGAAGCAAACAGAAGATCATATTGGCAGGTAACTTGCAAGCATCCCAAACTGCTACCCATTAATTTCACAGCTGTGAGACTCTCATATTCTACTTCCAACCTGCACAACCTGCCAGGAAGCCTGAAGACAAAATGTAAGTTTAAATACTGAAAAAGACTAAAAAACAGGCATCTTCCATGCTAGAAGCTGCATGTTCCGTATAAATACAATGTATGGTATTTGTAAAGTGAAGGAAGCATTTTCTGTATTTACAGAGATCACTTTAGAGTAACTGGGAAGCTTCTCAACCAATTGTAGTTATTGAAAATTGTGATTTGAGCATTTCACCTAGGTTTTCTTAGTAGTAGATGAAGAAACAGGGTGCAATTCATCCTTCCTTAAAATAGATATCTAAAATCAACTTTTGGAGGTACCTATCTCTTCCTTTTAACTATAGGGAAACTTGGACAGATAACCAAAGTTTGGAACATAATTAGCATGAGAAAAAAAGGAGGTGAGGTGAATCCCACCCTTTATCTACATATGCGAAGAGCAATCCAGAAGTGTTGAAAGTCAGGATCCCTGAATTTAATAGTAGGATACAAGTTTATAGGGGTAGTTTATATGTATATTAAATATATATACAAAAATACATTTATAAATAAGTTTTGGGCAATTTCCACTTAAAAACATAAAGGCAAGCCCCTTGCTCTCTTTCATATTAATTATTTGAGAAGTTTCAGCCTGCTATGCTTTTTTTTTTGCACTACTTTTTAATTATCTTTTACTTTGAACTTAGATTTCATGAGCTAACATTTTAGCAATATATAGATTACAGTGCATTCTGTGAGATTAATTTTATCACAAGAATCTGGTGGCACATGCAAGATATTCTTTGTCATGTGATATCACCAGAAACCTATCTCCCTATCACACACCACTTCTGTTTACCTACCTCTTTCTCTAATATATATTTTATTTTTATGCACACCTGCACATAAATACATATTTAGATACATATCATTTTAAGAATTTGATGGTCATTGATTTGAAGTGGAAAATACATAGAATAGGTCCATTATTTTTTTCATAGCTTTCTAGAAAATAAAACTGCTATGGCTGCATAAAGTGGCATATTATCGTAATAATCTGAGATTATCCACTGAGTTTGAGTAATTTCAGTGTAAAAGCATAGCAGTTCATAACTTTGAAGCATAATACTAGGTTTCATCATCAACCTCAATTGCATCATCCCCAGCAAAGACCGTAAATAAGATATTACAAGTAATAATTTGTTGTCAGTCTGGGGCCACTGCAAGACTTATTTGAATAAGTGAGATTTAAAGAAAGACTTTGATTTTGAAAATAATGTTCAAATGGGAAATGAAAATAAGTTATTTACCGTCGTGTTCTTCTTAGCTGAGAATAATAATATTACAACTCCCTGTAAGTTCTCTGCACACAGATCTACTGACATCAGTGGGTGATCTGCAAGAAGGGTGGTTATAGATTTGTGCCATTTGGTTACAATTAGTTGCATAAAGGAGTTCATTTCACTTGCCAGCATAATTTTGAGGGCAGTAAATGAAATAGCTATAGCCAAGTCAAGGAACACAAATGAATATGTTTTCCAAGTCATGTATCTGGTTGCATTATATGTCTCTGAAGAGTGTGTTGCTAATATGTCTAAGCCAATAGTTTTGGGTTCACAGTAATTGCATACTATTTATTTAAAAATCTTCCCCAGCAGTATGTGCCTGTTACCTAAAGCGATGGAGCAGGTCCCGGTCATATGTCTGTCTCTAAACCTGGGCCAACAGTACATGACATAGCACCCACTGTGGCCTCTGCTCTGTCACTTTGCAATGCGATTCTATGTAGTTTTACTTGAATAACATAAAATAACATATATAATGTTATTTATGTTATTTTCCACGTGAAGAACTCCTGTAAACCTTGCCGTTTTGAAACTCAGTGAGGCAGGCGTCTTAGACAAGCTGAAAAACAAATGGTGGTACGATAAAGGTGAATGTGGACCCAAGGACTCTGGAAGTAAGGTCAGTCGCTGCAGTTCGGGACCTACTATTGTGTTCACAAAGCAGTAAAGGGAGTAGTAAACAAAATGACATGGAAATAAAATAAGCAGCTGGAGACACATGGAATGGATCAGCCTCACCCCATCTTGCCTAAAATACTGATGGCGGTCACATTTTGATTTAAAGATGCACTATTTCTTGTTAAGGATTGCAATGATATAAGTCATCTCATACCTGTTAAAGGCATCTAGAGAAAAGTTTTGAAGCAGTTATTTTGTTCTGGCAGAGGCAAGGCGGGTTAACTGGTTTCTGTCCCTCTAAGTGGGATGTACATTCCCCATTTACTAGTTAAGAATTTCTTGCCGTTTCCCTCACACTTTCTTCTTTAGGAGATGGCTGCCTCCAAATGTTTTTATAAAGGGAGAAACTCTAATAGAAACTATTTCCTTTCACCACTGTGCCAGGGGTACCTATGCCCAAGTGCCCCGGGAAAGGCTCTGTCTGCTTTGGGAGCGAGGGAAGATTAAGTTGAACTTTGAGGTAAAAGGCTTCAATAGTTAATGGCCTTTTACAGCTTCCAGGATTTACCTGAGTTCATTCCCAAACTATAGTCCTCACGGCTTCAGGAAGAGGAGCCTTCACTATTTCTCCTGAGGACAAACAGGCCAGAAATAACTATTTTTCTGATCACTCAGAAGCAGCACAATTAGTGCCAGCCCTATATTCTGGAAATCCGCAATTTCTCTGTAGTGCCTTTGTCTCGATGCGGATTTATGCTGTCCATACCTGAAAGGGAAGCACAACAAGCAGTGACTGATTGCTCCCTACTTGCCCGAAGAGTTACTCTGCTGGCTAAAGGGTAAAATTACAGTAGGAAACAAACTTCCATGCCCTACACATTTCATTTTATCTGGCAAGTGGTTTTGAAAAAGGAATTAAAATCCATCAAGAAGAATGCAGCTCCCACTCAGGTGGAGTACCTGTAAATGACAACTCAGAAAGCCTCAACTCACTATATAGGTTAGATCCAGTCTTTCTCAATTCTGCCTTTTCCTTGTTCACAAGCATCATGTTAGCGATCAACATTAAAGGAAAATGGTTACCTCTGCAATATTAACACTCCCCTTAGCCACCTAAAAAGAGACAAACAAAGCAGAATCCAGGCTATAAGGCCACATCACCATGGATTCAAATTTTATGGTAAATATTCATGGTAATTGTTAATTCACTAATCTACCATTTACACAGTAAATAGTGCATCTTTAAATTAAACATCAAAAAAATTAGTCTTCATCAAATTAAAATTTCATACTGATTATAAGTTAAATACTCTTCTTACTTTAGGTAAAAATTATGTAGTCTGCATAAGAATAAAGTTTTATAAATATCTTAAAGCACATAGTAGTATAGTAGAATATAGAACATAGTAGGTATAGTAGTATGTAGAAGTCAGTTCTCAAAGAGTTCCTTGAGAACTGTGCTAAAAATACACTCAGTTTTCAAGTCGTAAAGTGTGTGAATCATACTCAGTAAAGTGTAGAAAAATATAGAATACTTAGCTACTACAGTAAGTCCAAAAAGGTGATCATTTATAAAATGATGTATATTTAATAATTTTCTGAAGAAGACTATAGCTGTTTTCTAAATTACAATGTCTGATTTAATTGTTATTTAAAACTGTATTATTTTAATGTACTCAGCCTTAGTAGTCCATGGGCATATTCCAGAGCTGTATCTATAATAACAAAGAAACAAAATACAATATTTGGTAAGAGGCAAAGAGGTTTATATCATGATGTGTATGGTACAGCATGCAGTTTCAAATGAAGTATTTGTTCAAAGGAATAACTTAAGAAGTCTCACATGTTATGTTCACCTTTTATTTAGGTATCAGAAAGTCATTCTGGATCTTTTAAATTAACAATGTTACCACAAGTAAAATTTGTGTTTTAGTTAAAGTCAAGCAAAATCTTGTCCGATGCAAATGAATTTCTGAATTCCAAAACTTTTAAAGAGCTTTACATAATCTCTTTTTTACATAAGCTTTCATATCAGCATTAAAGAGAGGAAGAGATGTCCTTGTTTAATTCTCCAGTTAGTGGAAGTAACAGCTCTTTAATAAGGAAGCAGTAACATTGTGATATAGTGGTAACATACTCCTAATACTACTTTTATGTTGACCAGAAAAATTAAAATACGTTCTATAGATCCAGATAGGTTAATTTATTGGGATGTATGTAAACAATCATCATTTAATTTCATTTAAACTTTGTTATTTATTTCCATTTTTGATGTTTAATGTGTAGCTTGTGCTCCTGTAGTGTTTTGTTTGCATAGTTAACTGTGTCGCTTCTGTTTCCTCAGGACAAGACGAGTGCCTTGAGTCTCAGCAACGTTGCTGGAGTCTTCTACATTCTGGTTGGAGGCTTGGGCTTGGCAATGCTGGTGGCTTTGATAGAGTTCTGTTACAAGTCCAGGGCAGAGGCGAAACGAATGAAGGTGGCAAAGAGTGCACAGACTTTTAACCCAACTTCCTCGCAGAATACCCACAATTTAGCAACTTATAGAGAAGGTTACAACGTATATGGAACCGAAAGTATTAAAATTTAGGGGTAGGACTTAGGGCCTACTACAGTGAGTGGGTGATGCATCTTGTAACGCAGTGTTGTGACATGTCTGTCCAGTGGTGGTAATGCTTGCTTCCAAACAGAGCTTTATATTTTGGAAAACTCCAGTGCAAAGTGGTTCAGTTCTTTTGGCTGCAGATGTACAGTATACTATTTTATGTTGCTAATAGACATCTGCATTGAAAGGAATTTTTAACAAAAAATACATTTTAACAAGGCAATCTTGTTGAATCAGTTGGGAGATTAGTTATTTGAAATTTTCGTTACCTAAAAAAAAGTTGGGATTTAGCTGATTGGCCAATCTGTTTTCCAAATCATTTGCACTCTAATAGTGATGAATTGCTATAATCATTTAATATGAAGTGTTAGGCCTAACTGGGACTTTAATATAGAGAAGGTTTAGGATAGGCATTGAAACTGAACCATTATTAAGACTAGCAGAAGACAGGGAATTGTAACATGAGGTCTAAATGTTTTTTTACCTTGTCTAACCCTTCCACGCCCTATTCGTGCACCCTCCCTTTGATATATGTTTTACACTGATTATATGTGGCATTTGTTTCACAGTATCCTGCTTCAGATCAAACTTTGTTCACTACAATAAGCACCAATAACCAGCGAAAAGGCTGATTATAATCCTCAGCTTCTACTAATGTACCCTCTTACCTTGCTCAGCACTAGTATATTTTAGACATTCATGCAATGATTTCAGGGACTGAAATGCTGATGCTGCCATGATGCATCCTGTGTAGAAGCCTGAAGTAGGTGTACAGGGAAGGTTCACTAATGTACTGTTCTTCATCCATGCAGTATTTTGCTAAATAATTTTTTGCTAACTTTTTTTGCTAACTTTTGCTAATCATTCGTCAAATCAACACTGTGACATTTGGAAATGGCACATAGTAGCAAATTGAATTTCTAAATATAATTTTCATATAGCTCCCAAACTTTACCTGCTGCTTTATAACAGATCCTGCAGCTAGGACCCTAACCTCCCAGAACTGGCAATGTAG
>NW_010579621.1:0-13332 GCF_000705375.1 Tinamus guttatus
AATCCAACTCAAGACAGCTCCGTCTTCCAAAGTAGATTCAACCTTGAAGTTAGACCAAGTTCCTCAGTGTCTTGGCCAGTCAGATTTAAATTTCTACAAGGATGGAGATTCCACAATATCCCAGGGCAATCTGCTCCAACTTTTATCCACCCTATGTCTTTTTTCTCCTAATGTAGAATTGGAATTTCCATTGTTGTAACTCGTGCATATTGATGCTTAGCCCCATTACTTTGTATCTCGAAGAATTTGGCCCTAACTCCTCTATAACTACTGATTAAGTAGTTAAAGAAAAAAGTAATATGCACCCTTTAGCCTCTTCTTAAGATAGAACAAACTTATCTTTCAGCCTTCTTTTGTATGTCATGTGCTCCATCATCCTGCCAGCCTCTCCACTAGATGCCCTCTCTTTTTGTCTTGGGAATCCCCAAACTGGACTCAGTAGTCCGGATGTGTTAATTTGCAATGGACATGAAATTTGATTCTCAATCATTTACAACAACTACTTGGTAACATGGGAATCCTATTGCAGCATTAATAAAATCTGAGATAAACAGGAGGACAATGTGTATACTCTTCAAAATCAATGCCTGTTTGAAATAAAATGAGGAATATTCCTTCCTTATTCTCTGATCAGGCAATAAATATCTTTTCAGGTATAACCAAACTTTTTGCCTTCCAATGGAGCAAGAATCATAAGCAATTTGGTAGGAATTGTTTATGTATTTCCTAGGAATATAGACCTCTAAGATATTGGTAGAGTCTTTGGTCCGAACTGCTTTTCTTATGATAAGAGTTTTCATCCCTGGGGCTAAAATCTTTTCTTTGTTATGCAGTGCTTGTGTTGAGCTAGGAAAGCATAACAGATATCAGCATTATAAGACTTAGCATGTAATACGTGACTGCCAGTGACTCCTGAAGTGTGTGTTCCACACAGCAGATAGTCCTTGCCTTCACAAAGTTCCTCCCTTTTTTTCTCCCATTCATTTCCATTCTCTTTTCCTTAAATTCTATTTCCTACTCAAGGCTTCTTTTGTGCCAGCTGCTTCCAAACAACCTGACCTTTTGGTTGTTCCACTTTTTGTTCTTCTAATCTCTCATCTTCAGATAGAAAGCAATGATACATCTGAATAATAAATGGTAAGGAACATTATGCTGTTGTTCCATTAGCAAACAGAATCTATGGCATTTCCCTACCTTTATCTAGCATCTGTGATAAGTAATTTGGTTAATGGGATTACTAATAGTTTTCAGCTAATTAATCCTGTTAGGCCTCTATATCATCCTTGGTGTGAATGAAATGCAAGGTGGGCAATTATTTTTTTATATAATGCTACCGAGAAATATTAATAACTGATTTGTGAATTCAGTAATTGGAATGATACGATATTATAACTGAAAACCAAACCAGACATATGAATTACCTGAAGAAACCATCTCCTCTATTCAGAATGAGAAAAAAGGGGAAGGGACAGATGGAATCAAGTACAAAAATAGTTCTGCCCTCCACATGCTTATCTAGCTATAAGAGTCATGATAGCTAACATCCACAAAAGTTTGCAGCAGCCAGCCTTTGCAAGGGCTTTTATAACACAGAATTAGTAAACTAAGTCTTATTTAAACTTACGCTAAACAGTAAAAATAAGACTGGGAAGTCGTAAAGAAGGCCATTGGAGTGAAATCTACCCAAAACTGGGTGATTGTGTATGCAAGGATAGCAAAACGCTTGGTGAATTATGTTTCAGTCTTAGTAACTACAAGACATCTAGTCAAACCCCAAAGGCACCATTCAGAAGAAAACTACCTCTGGCATGAACACTTTAAAAGCTCTCTATTCCCAGAGAATCTGCTGAGCAGGAAGATGCACTCTGCTAATTTTGACCTTGGCTTTGGAGACTGAAGTTGCAGATGGCCTCGCTGTGAAGAACCGCAACTTTTGACAGGCTCAGGGAAAAGACGAAGTGAAGGGATGCTGCTTCTGGAATATTTGTTTGGGTATAACTTAACTATTTGTGGTATTTCTCCGAGTCATGAAGAAACATGATGAATGGTACAGATCTTGCAAAGTTAGCAGTGACTAAAAAAATTGCAAAATGTAAATGGGCACTTTCCAGAAAATTTTCATCAGTCTTTCTTCATGGATACAGAATGACATAAAAGTAGAAGAAAAGCCTTAATTACCAATGGTCATTGCTAAGTATTTCTACAAAAGCAATCTGATAAAGGGAAATACAATAACAGAGTTCTGCACCACCATTTAAAAGCAATGTTGATACATATTGCACGTTTGCTTGGCCTTACATATTCATTGGTAGCTTTATATGCATGGTGTTTCCTAATTGGAGAGAGGCAACATGAATTTATTTGTGCTGTCCCCTGAATCAAGTCTCAGACCTCACAAATAGTGAGGAATGTTCTTCCACTGTGTTCCAAGCTTGATCGACCAGCATAACAAGTTCACATATGTCCAGGCAATTACACCTGGAGAAATTCACAGTTCCAAATAGCAGATTTTTCAGAAACTTCCACCCGTTACTGTAATCAGCCAATCACTATATAATCTCCTTAAAGGAATTCTGAGCTGCTACCGCAGCTGAACTGGCTTTAGGGCAGTTTAAGCACAAAGAAGCTTGATATCATCATATGGCTGGATATCATCATTTTCCTTTCAACCTGCAATAGTGAACTACAGCTATCTCAACACTTAAATAATTGGAAAGGATTGGATCAGAATTTGTAATACGCACTGTGGTGATTTCCTGCGCTTTTGAATGTTTCTAAGGTTAAAGAAGTACTAAGAATATGCTGATCTCAGGTGTGATTTTGCCAAGTTTCTGTCCAATAGCCCCTACAAAGGAAATCAGGCATTCATCCTTCAAGTTTTTATAATTGTGCACTAGGGTGTAGCATCTGCTGTTACACCCAAACAACATCATTTTAAATTATAAAGAACAGATTAGGAAAAAATACTGATATTTAATGAAAAATTGTTACTGTTTAATTCTCTTATCTCACTTTTCCATTCTTTCTGTCTTTTCCAATAGGCAAGGACAAAGCTTGCAAAACTTTCCTAACATTTCATGCTACAGTGCTATATATACAGTGCTTGAAACAACCCTGTGGAAGATCTGCTTGAGTACGAAGACAGATGTTAATAGCAGGCAGTGCTTCAAAATGAAGAATTAAGATTTGTCAATCTGTCATATCTGAAAAATAGAAGACATTGAGGGAAAAAGCACCTAGAGAGAACCACAGTTAACTCAGAGCCTATGACAGAATTTAAAAAAATGTAGGTTATGTCATTACTTCCTATGTTATTTACAATTAATTTAATATGATGTGTACAAGTTTGACATGTGTTTCATATTTTAAAACATAGCAAATACTGCCATCTAATGGTACCTGTCTGTTGAACAAGAGCTGATTGCTCATGCCAACCCACACCAAAACAAACAGTTTCACCTCCAAAGCAGGTAAATGCATCACTGTGCTGGACAGGAGCCACTCTCGGGGTCCCTGCAGTGCTCCCCCCGTGCTGCTCATTCTGGCTACAACCTTCTGAATTACCTTCAAAGACCTGCAGGACTTAACGCTTTTACTGACCCCAGGCTGCTTCTGAAGGGGCAATTCCTGCAGTCTCGTATCTAAACACAGTAACTCTGCAGGATCGGAGTCAGCTTTGACAGGCCTTTATTGCTCGTACAAATCGCTGACACTTGATGATAGCTGTAGAAGTCATCATTTGATGTCATATTTTATTATTGTTAAATAAATGAAATGACGCTAAAAATGAGCATCTTGCCATTCCTGTTATCTTTTGAAAAGAAGAAAAAAAAAGATTAATGTGGTTCTAATCATAGATTACATCTTAAAAGAAAATGAAGAATTATATGAAAATAAAAGAAAATGAAAACTAAGATGCCTCTCACAAAACAGACAGAAGTATCTAAGTGCTGTAACTCTTTTTTACAGTATCCGAAGCAGTTCTATTTCGCTAATGGTTTAGAGGCCATTTCACCTGACCAAGCTATACAAGAAGAAAAAACACAGTAAAATTAACATCAGTACACACTGTTCATATTTAAATAGTTTTTTTTCAGAGCCACTCTAGAAAAAAAGAACTACTACCTCAACTTTAAAAAACATTTCCTCTTAAGATATGCCATGAACTTTCTTTCAAATCACTGAGTAATAAGTTCTATGATATTTACTTAAAGTATAATGACAAATTTTATTGGATATTGATCTCCAAGATTTTCTGGAAACAATACACCCTGCACAATTTCCTTTAATTTGAGTAATCATTATCATCATGGTTTTCATACACTGAATAATACAGATAACAAGTTACACACAACTTTCAGGCACAGGCACTTAAGGATGATTTGCTAAATCCATTTATGTGCAAATGTAAAGACAACTGAAAGATTTCTAAGTATGAACAAATCCTGCCAAAGGCTCTACAAGGAAGACAATCTAAAAGTTATGGACTAATTACATTTAACTGTCATCTTGAATAATTTCCTTTGCAGCAATTGCAGTAATTATTTCATTTTGCTACAATAACCAATTATTCTTCAAACCAAACATAGTGCAATATATTGCTATAAATAAATATGTTACATTAAAACTTTCAATTAACTTGTACAAGGTAGGCTTTATCTCTACAGCTTTTTGTGCTTATTAATGAGATCACAATTATAATTGATCTTGCACAGATTTTTCCTATAAACAAACAAATATCAAGGAATATAAAAAATAGCTAGTGTAAAAATTAACTCACTGAGTCTGGTAGCTCGTAGAAAAAAAATCCATGGTTTGATTTTCCTCCAATATTTATGACACGATTGTTCAAATTTTACTTGTTTTGAGCAGCATTTGCCAAACTGAGCAATCACAATGCTTAAAGTCTACCATAATTATTGTAAGTTTAGAATATTACGATCTGCGAATCAAAAGATTTTCTCAACTGAAAATAATTGATACTAGTTTAATGTAAAATGCAGGCAGGGGCAATCTTATGTCTCCACATTATCACTATCTGTTTCAGCAGTACCATCATAAAATAAAGGGAGAGATACAGAAGATGTAGACTGTGATTTATCCAGCTTCCTACCATGATCTTTATGGAGCACTGATGCAGTAAGACCTTCCTTCTCATATATTGCTTCTCCAAAGACAGCACTGTTATAACGTTTAAGGTGGTTTAAGAAAGACATATGTTTCAAAGAACGTTGCATCAAATATCTCCTAAAGGCCCTTTGAATAACAAGAGCTGATACCTCCTCTTGTTTTCTTTTAAGGGTGGTAGTGATCGGCTTGTAGGAAACTTTTGATGGATTGGCAGCCATAAATTTTTCCTCCATGTGTAATTCTAGATCACCCAAATTCCCACTTTCTCCTAATACCCTTTTAGTGAAAGCAAGCAAGATATCCAAGCAGTGGATCTTATCTCCACTAACTATAGGGAGGTCCATTGATATGAGCTGAATTGTATTTGGCTTTGGAACGCGTAAAGGTTCTGCCAGAGCATCTGCAAAGTCTGAAAGAGCAGAATATTCAATAAATTGTGTTGCCTGAGGGTCAAAATTACCCCAGACTTCATAAAACATATCAAAGTCATCCTCACAGAGAGGATCTGTGCTTTCTTCGGTGGCAACACTGAAATTCTCCAAAATGACAGCTATGTACATATTTACAACGATGAGAAATGATATAATGATATAGCTTACAAAATAAATAATGCCAACTGGCTTATTCACACAACTAATATTGTTCCTATTTGTTAAGTTTAAGTTGGGAGCACATGAATTAGAAGAGCTTAACAGAGGGCTCAAAAGACCATCCCAGCCAGCTGATGTTGTAATCTGGAAGAGACAGAGCATGCTGTTCTGAAAGGTTTGGAAGTTGAAAAGGTTGTCAATCCCACCTTTCCAGCCAACACAGGCAAAGTTTGTCATGCCCACAATAGCATAAATGAACATAACCAGAAAAAGCAGAAGACCAATGTTGAACAGAGCAGGAAGAGACATCAGTAATGCAAAAAGGAGAGTTCGAATTCCTCTAGCTTTTCGAATTAACCTCAGGATTCGTCCAATTCGCACCAAGCGAAAAACTCGCAGAAGTGTGGGAGGAGGAGAGAAGGAAGATTGGATGACCTCGTAAAGTCCAATACCTTTGAAGCAAAAAAAGAAAGCAAAATTTGGTGAAATCATGTCAGCAAAAATTCCATATTTTGTTATATACTATAATACTGATCACATTATGCTGCTATCAGTAAAAAACTATCAATACTCTAAATGCTAATGCAAGAATTCAGGAAAAGAAAAACAAAATGGAATAGCTGTAAATGTTAAACAAGTATCAAGATTATGTACAGAGCTGTTCTGGAGTTTTTCCTGACACAAAACTCTCACAAATTAGTAGCCTTTTGTAAAATGAACAAGGAAGAAAATGCTGTGCCATCCTCTCAAATTTCTTAAATTTGGGGGATAAAACTACTTATTATTCAAGTATTTTAAAAATGCCTTTATAATCCATTCAACTCCTTTCCTAGATGCTATGAAGCTTGCACATTGATTTTAATATTGTCTCCAAGATGCTTTCTGATTACTCCTTCTTCTACAGGCTCTACAGGATAAATAGGAGACTTTCATTAATGCTTCATATTAGAATATGATCAGAAAACAGCAGGAAGAAAAAAAAAAAAAGGGAAATTCTTTTGCTACCACCAGAGCTCATTCCATGATCCGGTTATTTACATTAAGCAACACAGTAATGATGTAAATGACTACAAACAGAAGATTTAAGAAATTCTGAGTTTCATGGGAGTGCACAGGGGTACAGTGCTTAAGGAGGAAGCAGAGAAACCAGATTAGTTTATCTTTTCAGTCTTCCTCTATATTCTATGAAGTACCACTAAAATTATATGACAAATGAAAATTAGATATGACCCTTTCTAGAGAAGGTGATAGAGACTTAGTCTAATTGGAAAAATAAAACAGCCTGTTTTAATAACACTTTCCACATTCACAAATTGTGGCCTAGATTCAGAAGCACAGTAGATAACTAATTTTTCCTGAACTTTCAAACTCAAGCTCTGAGATCTGACTTATTAAAAGAAAGCCTTTTTAAATGCAGTAAATATTTCCTACTTTTCAAACAAATACATTTAACCTAAATTTACTTGTACTCTGAAAAACCATAGTTAATCTAACTAAATGTAAATTGAAGGTAGAAAAGCATCAAGATTACAGTGCAATGGATCATAGTATCATTATGGTTGGAAAAGATTTTAGAGATCATCGAGTCCAACCGTAATGACTTAGAAGAGATGATTTCATTAATTAAATTGCTATTCTCTTATATACTTAATTAAAAGTCACACTTTTATAGAAAAAAAAATGAAAACCTTTTTATCTTTTGGAACACAATGTGTAAGGAAGAAACCACTTAAAATACGGTTTGGAAAAGTACAGTGGATCTAGAATTTAATTTTCCAGTACATATAAATGGTTATTTCATATTGACTTTGGCTTAGCATTGGTAAGAAACACTGTTATCTACTTTAAAAACAGTTTATACTTACTAATTAGTGAAAGGATCACAACAGCTAGGTCAAATATGTTCCAGCCACAGGTGAAGAAGTAATGTCTGAGGGCCAGTATTTTTAGAACACATTCTCCAGTAAATACGGCCACAAAAAAGCGAGTTTGGAAAAGTAAAGTGGGTCTAGAATTTAATTTTCCAATACATATAAATGGTTATTTCATATCGACTTTTGGCTTAGCATTGGTAAGAAACACTATTATCTACTTTAAAAACAGTTTATACTTACTAATTAGTGAAAGGATCACAACAGCTAGGTCAAATATGTTCCAGCCACAGGTGAAGAAGTAATGTCTGAGGGCCAGTATTTTTAGAACACATTCTCCAGTAAATACGGCCACAAAAAAGCGGTTGATATTATTGAGAACTTTCTTGATGTCTTCACTCTCATTTTCTACCATCATAACAACCATATTTAGACAGATGAGAATCACAACAGTAATATCAAATGCTTTGTGTGATACAATATCAAAAAGAAATCCTTGGAACATATTCTGTTGAGAAAGAGAAGTACCGATTAATGCTACTTCTAAGATCTAGTCTAGGTATAAATGTTAATTGGGAATCAGGAATATAATCAGGAATAAGCAACCAAAAGCATTTTATGTGATTCTTTTAGACATTCAAAGGAAAAACCTGAAACAGTGCTGAGTATTTTCAGGTACAATGCAACTACATTTTTGTAGAAAAAGTTATACAGTGGGAAAACATTCAGAGTACATTGTGATTGCTCTTTTCATACAAAAACTTACTGAAGCAAATATTTTAGTATGAGCAATTCTGATTAGAAATTGTAAAAAAAAAAAAAAAAACGAAGCACTAGCATGTGATTTCAAGCTTGGAATTAAATTCAAGAAACAACAGGAATTAAAGCATAAGATTATTTAAAATTCATTCTTTCTGGAAATAATACAATCAAGCTATGGAAGCAGTAACCTGCAACTTAAGTAAGCAAGATTATCTTATGAAGAGCAAATACTCAATACAAACTTTTTATAAAAATTGAACAGGCTGGAAAATTGAGTAGGCTGAAATAGGTTGTAAATTGTATTTAATTAATACCCAGCATAAAGATTGCATTAGAGGGAAATTAGAAAAATAAACTGTAAAGAATACTATATGGAATAAGGAAGATTATGAGCTCATATGTGTATTTTATTTTTACGTGTATATCCACATGATTAGCTGCTTCATTTAAATATGATCACCATCTATATATTATATTCACTTCAGGATGGTCTCACCGATGGTCTTGGGATAGGTTTTTGAGGTTTCTTGGATCCAAGCTTTTTCAATGCATTATAGTACTTTTTCTGTTCATCAGTCAAAAAAAGATCTTTTCCACCTAAGTACAGAGAAAGAATTCTGTTGTTCAATTCAAACTGAAGCACTCCGCTAAAGCAACAGCATCATGTTTGTTTAAAAAAGTGTCACAGCTGTTGTAAGTACGACCTAAGACAGCTCAGAGAGAAAATATTTACTGAAATATTTTTCCTTTTTACTTTGTTCTTTGAAAATATTTATACCAAGGGGCTGACCAGGTTTTGATAATGTATGTCTAGTCCTATGAACTCAACCATTAGAGCATTGTTAAAGTTTTCATAATCTCCAAGAAGTAGCAAATAAATTAAATGACACAAAACAACAACTTTGTTCCTACTTGTTGAGACTATTTTTATAAAATTATTAAATTGAAGTCAGACTCTTGTTCCTCAACCCCTACACACCCTTTTTTCTGTTTAAATGCAGAGAGCAAAATAATTTCTTCTGTGTATTATTGCTATCTATTTCTACAACAGTGAATAGCTCTTTAAAAGTTGATATATAATACAGCCTGTGGAAATACCCTCTCTTGTCTCCTTTTCCTCCTACTCAGGAAGAATTAAGGGTTTGGTGTGAAAACAAGACTTAGAGGTGAATTATGAAAAACATAGAAGAAAAGCAAGATGCACTGGCTAAGAATGTGCTAGGAGATTTCTATTTTATCTCTAAAATTTTTAATCTAAGTATAAAGTTCCTCCAGTGAAAATGTTAGGCATCTAGATGTCAAACTAGCATGTGCTTAATAAAAATGGGATTACAAGAGACCCTGAATTAGTGCATGCAGTACTTATCTTTTTCCTTTGTTGGTTAAAATTGCTGATAACCACTCCAATGAAAAGATTCAGCATGAAGAAAGATCCAAAGATAATGAAAACCACAAAATAAATATACATGCTTAAGAAGCATTCAAACTTTGGTTGCTCATCTATCTGTTAAAACCAACCAAACAAAAACAAACACAAGAAAACAATGGGGTAAAACCAGCTTTGAAATTTTCAATTTATAATTAAAAAAATATTACTAGGAGGGTCAGATTATTTTTAAATGTTTAGAACTTTATTTATTTGTACAAGATGAACAATTGCCTTGTACTGTATTATTGTTATTTGTAAAGATAGTTACAAATGAATATATATCACTAAACGTAGCTCTAGCAAATTCTACAGCTTAAGTAGTATATAAATCAGTTATAATTGGAAGTGATGCTGTGGATGTCTAGATTAGAAAATCAACTTAGACTAAACTATTTTGGTGAAATACCACACATATAGCAATAATCCAGGCAAGATATAATTTTAAATTCACTATTACCAACTGTACAAGGAAGAAAACCTCATTTTTAATTATTAGCTACCAGATTCAAGTATATAGTGCCTGAATGAATAAGGAAAAGGCAAATGAGAGAGAAAACTGTGATTCAATCAAGAATGCAAAAATTAAAAAGTATGGAAATTTACTTAGTAGGAGTGAGAAACAGAACATGGGGAAGAAAAAGTAAGTATACCAAATATAGGGATGAAAACCTGCAGAAATAACTGCTGAACATGCATACATTTTTACTCTCAGTCATGCATTTAAAAAAGGGAATTTGCTTCAGAACCACAGTTCCTGTAGCACTTTTCCTTGAACTCTATCCCAGCACAGATGTGTAAAAGAAATGCACAATCTTGCTCTTAACAATCATGATATAGCAGTTTTTTGGTATCAAATACTCTATTTTTACTATGTACACCTCATGCTAACTTCCAGGGATTTGCCATTCCAAGGGTTATTGGTTTGCTGACTTGTTTGCTTGTATTTCTGACTTGATATTGCAGAAGAAACGGAAAAACGAACTGTACAGATAAAAGAAGGAAAGTAGAAGAGTAACAAGAATTTAATTTATACCTGACGTGAATCCACTGCTGCATACATAATGTCCATCCAACCTTTAAAGGTTGCCTAAAAAAAAAAAAGATTATTCTCATTAAAATATTTAAGTTTAAAATTATGATTAGGTAGAGCAAATATAAATATATTAGGAATTGTGCAAAAGTGAGTAAAGGGTTATTAAAAATGTTACTTTACAAGTGCTTTACAAATTAACTTTTGAAAAAAAAAAGCAGTAAAAGTTTCAGTTTAGCAAATATATTCTAAAGGAAAGAAGACAAATTCTAAGGCAGACAGAAAATGGTTCCCTCCTGCAGGTTTTAACATCTCTGCAGATTTTTAGAACATTTTGGAGGATGTAGAATAAAGAATTACATTTAGATAAGATACAAGAACAGCAGGCATCAGAAAAGAAAAAAAAAAGTGCTTCCTCTCTTATTTTGGTATTAGAAAGATCAATACTTTCACATCCAAACGTTTCATGACTTACATAATAAGAAAACAGAGAGTTATAATTAGACTGAATTAGGTATTTTCTCTCTAAACTTGTCTGGATCTGATTTTTACTTCAAACAAAATGAGAATTTTAAATTCAGTGACATGCAGATTATTTCAGGCTTAGTATGCTTACTAAAACTAAAAGCAAAGTGAAAAGGCATGAAAAAGACAGATTTTAACACAAAGATGCATGTGCATCTGCATATGCAAGTGCTATTCAGGAGAAACTGAGCAGTCCATATATATATATTAAAAAAATAAGCCAAAAAACAAACATTTTTAGTATGATAAATATGAGTAATAGTGGTGTCCTTAGAGCAGGGCTGTACAAAACATTTTCTTGAAAAAAAAACAGAACTAAGCATGCTTTTTTTGGACTTACCACTTCAAGAAGAGCCAAGTATCCCATTCCAACATGATCAAAGTTTACTAGACTATTTTCCCAGGTTCCATTATAGGTTAAACAGTCATTTTTATTATTAATTAGACTAATATTTCCACCAGCCTTGAGTGTGCATTTCCAAAATTTTTTTCCAAGAATTTGTACTCCTAAGATATTAAATAGGAGCCAGAAGACAATACAGACGAGTAAAACGTTCAAGATCGATGGGATAGCTCCCAAGAGTGCATTCACAACAACCTTAAATAAATGAAATGAATTAAAACACTGCATGAATTAAAAACATTCAACAGAATGTCCTTCTAGAAAACCACTTTTAAGAACTTATTTTTTCTTCTTCTCTATCTATAGCAGATGCTCACACATAGAAACTAGTAGATTGGCCAATTTAAAGACAGCTTCAGCTTTAACCTCAAGCTTGTCTTAATTCTATGGAATCTGTCTTGTCATTTTGTGAAATGAAGTAAAGCAGCTGGCAATGAGAATCCTTCTTGGGTAGAAGAACTATATGTAAGTAATCACAGAATCACAGAAGGGTTGAGGTTGGAAGGCACCTCCAGAGATCATCTAGTCCAACCCCCTGCTCCAGCAGGGACACCCAGAGCACGGGGCACACGGTGGCATCCAGGCAGGTTTGGAAGATCTCCAGAGCTGGAGACTCCACAGCCTCTATGTGCAGCAAATGTGCCAGGGCTCCGTCACCCCCACAGGAAAGAAGTTCTTCTTCACATGGAGATGGAACTGCCCACCACCAAGAACAGTTTGGTCCCATCCTCTTTACATTCTCCCCTCAGGTATTTATATATTTTGATAAGATCCCCTCTTAGTCTTCTCATCTCCAGACTAAACAGACCCAGCTCGCTTAGTCTTTCCACATACGACAAATGCTCCAGTCCCTTAATCATCTTTGTGGCTCTCTGCTGGACCCTCTCTAGAAGCTCCATGTCCCTCTTGTCCTGGGGAGCCCAGAACTGCCCCCAATCCTCCAGGTGCGGCCTCACCAGAGCTGAGCAGAGGGGCAGGATCCCCTCCCTCAACCTGCTGGCAACGCTCCTCCTGATGCAGCCAGGATCCCATCGGCCTTCTTGGCCACGAGGGCACGTTGCTGCCTCATGGTTAACCTGTTGTCAAGCAGGACTCCCAAATCCGTCTTCAGGGAGCTGCTTTCCAGCAGGTCAACCCCTAATCTGTCCTGGTGCCTGAGGCTCACTGGGGTGAACCAAGAAATGAGTCTTGGGCTTCACATTGTTGATGTCAGTACTTTGAATCTGGCATTTCAGCCTATTTTCTATCTACCTTGTAGTCCACCTATTTAAACCATATCCGACCAATATAAGAACAGGCTTTTCCCTCATGCACATGCCATGTCATATCAACAGGTCATCTAAAACAGGGCAGGTGAATTGCAAGACAGAACTTCCTTTTTTCCACACCAACTTTAAAGCTTTAGAGCATGTTATGAAAACGAGTTATAAAAAAAAGATTGAATTATCTCAGGTGAAGCAAAAAACTACTGAATCAATTTTCCAGGTCCCAATTTTTTGCCTCAGGCAATGAGAAAAAAAAATGCAAAAAAATGGAAACACTGTAGTCACTACACTTCTTATCCTGAATACTTTTTATAATATGGGTTTCTT
>NW_010579623.1:0-19373 GCF_000705375.1 Tinamus guttatus
ACTGTACACAGACTGGCAAAATCTAAGTGACCTATTAAAATGATATGGACATGCTAAAAGTGAAGATGCTCATTTGGAACTTGGCTACTAAGAATTTGACTGTTAATAAGACTTTTCTCTACTCTTTTCTTCTCTACTCTTTTCTGTATCAGTCACAAATTTTGATGCCATAAATGCATCATTTTAAAATTCTGTTGAAAACAGATATGTGGAAGGACACAAAGCACAAATACACAGTAGTAAAAAGGATAGAAATTACTTTCTTATGAACCTTGAATTTTGAGGTTATATTTTTTGCACAGGACGATTGAAGGACTGCTATTTATTCAGAGTGGAATATACAGCATAATTTCACTTGCATAATAGAGCAGCATATAGCAAATAATCCCCCTGTAAAATGAAAATCCTTTTCCAAAATGGTTCATTCTAAACATTTACAGTCATATTTGCATATTAAGTTGGTGATTTTTAAATTTAACTTTTTTTCTTATTCATTTGAAAATAAGTATGTATCTCATTAATTGCTTGAAAATATAATAAGAATAAAACAGGTTGAATACAGCCTAAAATGCCTACATACAGTAGAGGAGACCTAGGCAGTTTGTAGTATCTGTGGTAAACTGTATTTTTCTAAGTGTAAAAATCTGTATTTAGTTTGAAAGTTATTTTATATGTAATGATATTTTAGTGCAAGTTTTGATCTTCCAAGAACAGAGGAAATACTATGTTCCACAGGAGAGTTAGACAATACAGTGGATTTCTTGTATTCAAGAAGTAGCTAAAGGTGTTAGCGAATGTTGTAATCAAATTATTAAGTCAGAAAGAAGAAGACCAGAACATTAACTTTGATATTGCATTGATTTACATATGAGAGTCACACAGACGCAATTACTTACTGATGCATTCTAATGAGGAAGCAAGATACTTAGAGAAACTATCCCATTTTTTTAAAAAAATAAAGTCACATTATAGCAAAGTACTTAACCAATATTGTAATAAACAAAAAGAACACCCTAATGAAAAATCCTGTTTGATAATAGGATTCATCTATCAAGCATGAATATTAAATCAATGAAGAAAATCTTTCTGAATGAGAGGGAAAGTAAATAGAAAAATAATGAATGAGAGGGAAAGTAAATAAAAAAATAATTCTACTACAGTGTAAAACAATGTACCATCTAACAGAAGCTAAATCGATATTAAAATATGACCAAAACTGATTCAGAAATGATGAAAAAAATACTACAGATCCCCTTCTCCCTAGAACAGATAATGAATCATTTCTCAAGTTACTTGATAAATTATTAGGATTATAGTTAATAGCCCCATAAGCATAGTATTTTACAACCAAACCTGAAGCTACATGAAATCATGGTCATGCACAAGGATTGCAACTTTCCCAATTCCTGTGCCTTCAGAGACTTAATGTTTTCCAGATTTAGCTGTTTTTATTGGCTCTTGGTGTATGAGTATGCGACCAGCTCTGAACTTCTGTGTCAGAAATACAAAGAAAAGTGCATGGAGCCCCCTTACAATCATCTGACACTGAAAACACAGGGAAAAAAAAAAAAAAAACTTTTCACTTCACTAAGGTCTCCATAGGGTTATAGTGGACTGAAAATCATAGGCTTTTGCCATACACACCAGATGACTAGTATACCATACCCTTTTGTCATTGGCATTAAGCTTAGTACATATGGGGTAGAATAAGAGAGCGGTCAAGAATTAAGATTTAGGAAAAAAAAAAAAAAGTATACAATGTTCAATCATCATTTCACAGACTATTTAGATCTTTTAAGGCAAAGTATATGTATGAAGGAAATGACTTGAATAGTAGTACACTTTTCAGCTGGCATTGCATGTAGACTGCATCTGTAGTCCTATACTAAAGGAAAAGCTTCTTCTCTCTAGCTTTGGCTTGTGATCTTCCCTAAAGTTAATCTTATCATCTCACCTATGTGTGAAACTCTACTGCTTCTGTTTGATACTAAGAACAAACTCTAAAGTAGGAGAACCTCAAACAATATAGATTTGGAATTTTGCCAGAGACAATGTCACCATAAATACCACTATTTGATGATATTATCAAAAAAACAAGCTAAGTGTATATATATATATGTAAGTATATACGTGTATATATGTGTACATGTGTACATACAAATTATATATTTATATAAATCTATATATGTGTGTTCTTATATATTTTATGATTCATTCCCTGACTATGAAATTGTTGTTTGAATTGTATCGCATTCCAGCCTTTGTCCAGTGGAAGTGTAGTGTTAGAATGGTAAATTTTAAAAGTGGTAAATTAGCCTTTTTATGTTTTTACAACAAATTTTTGAACTGAGCCACATACATCGTTTTATTTTTCTGTAAAGTATTGATAATGTGTATGTTTGGCATACTTTGTCATGTCATATATTGACGAGGTACATTTGAAATTGTCTATTCACCCTTATTCTGGAGATAGAGCCTGAAAGCTGGCAGATTCTAAAAGCTCTCATAGACCTCAGTGGAAAATATGCACTAATGATCTTGTATGTTCAGGCCCTTAAAATCTTAATAATCTGAATCAGTCTTGAACAATTACATAAACAAAGCAATAAAATCTTCGGTATAGTGCCCTGCCCTACCATTCTCAGTGACATTTAATAAAAGCAGAAAATATTTAATCCCAAATGAGAATAATAACATTGGAGAAGGTGCATGACTGAAAACAGAATTCATGGTTTCAGTCAGCTAGCCAAGACAACAAGGTCATCTTCTCCCTTTGGCTTTCAGAAAAAGCTCGAGCATGCAAATCCACAGGTCAGAGGAAATGATTACCAGGAGCAAATCTGCACAGAGCCCTGCCATTTGGAAGCTTATGAAAATTAACTTTTTGATCATCTCAGCTCCACTAGTCCACATGAAACAAGGCACACTGTAAAACCATCACAAACAGTGCCTCTTCTCCAATTATCAAATCAAAAGAAAATAAATATTTTTATTCTTTGTGAAAAACAAAATGCAGATTTTATTCCTGCTTTGTGTTTCGGGGCAGAAACAGAAGGAAAAGAGGCGGCGTTCTGTCTCAGACATATCTGCAGCTTTGGGAGAAAGCAAAGTCATCCAAACAAAGTCCTTGTTTTTTAAAGGGTTGATTGACAACCCAGGCAAAGCTTCAAGGCTGTGTGAGAGAGCCCAAGCGTTCGGGGACGTCGCCTCTCTCCACGCAGAGCTGCAGCAGCAGTAGTCTCTGATCCCCTGCCACATCACAGCTTTAAGTGGCTGCTTTCCACACCAATGGCACTGACACTTCTCTGGCTGCACATCTATCCCCAGCCTTTGCACTTACAGTACCTGGCACCCAGCCCTGCTTCTCCTTCTCTGGATTTATTCCAGCACTGCTTTTCCTGGTCATATTAGAGCTCTCCAGCAGACTCTCACTTTTTTACTTCCAAGATGTTTTTTCTTTGCTTATACAGTTACTGCCTCCTGCCTTATTGTTGCAATAACTGCAGATAAGACATTTTCTCTGAAGCAAAATGCCATGGAAGAGAAATATGGAATGGTTAAGAGCTCTAATGGAAGAAACAATGTGTGCTACTTAATAAAGAATAATCTTTAAATCCACCACTAGACTGTAGTAGCAAGTATAAAATTGTAACGAATGACTGCAAGAAAGAAAGAAAAAAAAGACAGTTATTCTAACAAACAGTCTAGAATTTTTCTCTTAGGCTTTTCTTAGGGATTCCTAGTGCACAACTAAATAGTTTAGGTTCAGTTGAAGAAAAGCAACTGATACCAGGTCTTTTAGGGTTTAGAGGCTTTATGAAGCCAACGGAAGCCAAACTGCTGAGCGTATTTTTTCATCACAAAAGTATCTGGGTTAATTTCCATGTCCTGGGTATTGTTGACAATTACTTCTTCGAGCTATTTGCATGCAAATGATGCATTATAGTCCTCCTTTTAAATGACTTGAACATGTGTTTATTTTTAAGCCCCCTGGCACAGGCTTTCAAAGGCGGCTGCTGCCTGGTGCTGGTGAAGAGTTGCTGCCTCCCAGAGCCAGCGGTGCCATATGAACCCGCACTCGTTCTCCAGAGCTGGGGTCACACTTCAGCCCATTGCTGAACACTGCGCTCTTATGATGTTTCCTATTGCTTAGAAGCATTCAGCTTTTCCCTCTATACAAATGGGAAAGAAAAAAAAAGAAAAAAATCCACAGCTCAGGCATCAGCATCCCCTCTGACATGCAGTGCAGACGAACGAGAGAGTGGGAAGTGCAGAAACCCCCCATAAACATAACCCCGTCAGCTAAGCAACAGCTTGGAGCTCCCAGCTGTCCTGCGAATAAGCCACACGCCTGGACAGAGGATGCAAGCTCTTGCTTTAAGGGATATGGAGGCTCTACTGCCTATTTTAAGATCCCCCTTACTACAAAAGCAGCAGATTCTGATTCTTTTCAAAGGAGGTCATGCAGAAGAGCATCCAAAAGTCAGCAGGACTCTTTCCAATGACAGCAGGGGAGGTTTTGACAATGGCCTTAGTGTGCAGAAGGATTTGAAGCTTTCTGCTGTATATTCTATCTATCCTCTCTTTCTGCTTGTCATTTGCTTGCTACCTTCTCCTGTATTTTGCTCTACATTAAGAAATGCAGTTCTGTTGTCTGCATTTGTCCCTTTCTCTGATTTTCAGATGCAGACAACTGCTTGCTACCTTTCAGCACTGAACTTGCTCTGCCAAGATATTGCCAGTCTCACCTATTTACCATTCAGATGAATAATCTCTCTGTCAATATGCAGGATCACTTGAGAATATTGGGAAACTATCAGTCACCACTTGAATACTCAAAATAGCTGTGCTGTAAAAGCTTTTTTCTTTGACAGTATGAATCGAAGGGTAACCTCAGCATTTGAGTGGGGTGCACAAACACAGGATTGTGAACGAGCACAAATCCAGTTTTATTATATCATCAAAGGAAACAGCATGACTGAGATTTTGCCTTGACTTTTGCCGGTTTAAGCTCTGATATACATAGTGACTAGTCAAAGCTACTTTGAGTAACCTGCAGCACAAATTGCTAGCATAAGAACTGTTGGATTGTTTTTGTTTTGTTTTGTTTTTTGTAACTCCTTCCAAATTCATGCCTGAGGGCTGGACAATAAAATGTGAATTCCTGCAAAGAAGCTGTCAGTTTTCCTTCCACCAGCTGATCCTCCAGCTCAGGAAGTCCAGAGGTGCCACCTCAGAAATCACGGTTAGCATTATCTCACTAGAAATTCCTGATTCATCTCACTGTTGTTTTCGGCAACTATCTAGGTATAAACAAACACAAAAAAAAAAGGAACTTGAGAGAAATTTACTCAAGGAATATAAAAATAAAAAAGACATATGTGTCCCAATACACATCAGCTGAGATTCTAGTGTATCTTGAAAAATTGATCAGTCATGTCATTTTCACTTCTTTATGTTCTTGAAGGCAAATTTTATAAAAATATTTAACCTGTTACAACTTGCTATATTATTTACTACCATTTACAGAGCTGAAGTGCTCTGATGCTCTGTAAATTCTCTGATCCCTGAAAATTTGCTCTGGAAACTTTTAAAACATCACATTTAGAAAATATGTACACAAATTATACTTTTTGCTGTGAGGAGTAAGACTAGAAATGTCTGAAAGAAGCATTTCAGCTGACTGTGTGGACACAGTCTGTCTTTGGATGGAAAGGCAGACACTGTTTGAAAAATCTTCTTTTAATCTCCTAACAGAGCATCCTCACTGAAGCATCATGAGTTAAAGATGTCTATTAACCACAAATCAGGCTATGTCCAAATTGTTCTAGTTAGCTGCCACGTGAGACACAAGGACATTGCAAGATGTGCCTCTACAGTTAGTCATATCACCATACAATAGGCTTTATTGTTTGTTTTTTTTTTATGCATGTGGGGCTTTAAAGACTTCAGCCAAAATATGTCTACCAGTCTGCTAAGGTTTCTGCAAACATGTGAAATAAGTTTTCCTTCCTTCCTTCCTTCCTTCCTTCCTTCCTTCCGAAGAGCTACATCTGATTAAGATAAATGATAGACTTAGGTAAGAAAAAAATATGTTCTAATTAAAAAGAAAGACTTGTAAGCATATAAATATATATGCCTCTTAATTTGGGGGAAGCTATTGCAAACAAGATTGCTAGGTTATTAAAAAAAGATTGGGTATCAAGATGCTAAATACTGAAATCCACAGGAGAATGAGATAAGTCATGAGATGATAGTAGCTCTGAGATAATGAGATAAGATAAATACTTGAAAGAATGAAGACTTAAAGAGCTATTGCTTGCTATATCAAACCATGTGTTTGTAGTGCAGTCTTTTCATTACCTATAACTTATCATCCAATGAAATAACAGCTAAAATGTTCAAACATCATTTTCTAATATATTCTCCAAAATTTGCCTGGTTTTCAAATATACCAAATATCTATCATTCATATAATTTAAATTCAAAACTAAATATTGGTATAAATATGCATATTGCATATTTTCCCAAGTTACCGGCTCATTCAACACAATGTGGGTTATCAGTTTAAAACAAAACAAAACAAGGAGTTTTACTTCTGCTATGTTTGTTTGTTTTAAGGGAATATTTTAAGTAGATACCAGTGGGATTTTCCTCTTTTTCTCATGTAATCATATGTTTGTCATTAGAATGCCAGAATACATTGAATCAGTTTAAGTGTTGAGCAACGAGGAATATGCTCAAAAATGTTATACTGTGCTTGGACAGATTCAGCATCTTTTAACAATGTCTTCAAAACCATGTGGAATTGTTAAAGTTCGTTTCCCCCAACAGATTTTCATATTTTGCCTGAATTTTATTTTCTTATTCCTTCAAATAAAGAAAATCCTTTCAAATAAAGGAGAATGTTGTTTTTATTAAAAAGTAAAGTAAAGCATGTCTAAATTATTTTTTTTCCTATTCATTCAGCATTCTGTCTTAAGCCCACATTGTTGGAGCAACCAATTCCCGCTCCGAGGCAGCTGAGATTGGCTAGGTACCTTTGGTCTCCATCCCAAATTTCCATCTGGATATGTGAGTTCTGCATTCTGGGTCTCCATGTGAGGAAATCCCAGCCCCAGGGAGATGCTCCAGATCCACTTAGTGAAGCAGGATACCTTCTTCCGAAGGGAAAGGAACCTCTCTCTCCCCCCTTCAAGTACGCTCTCAAACTTGAGGGGGATTGTGAACAACTCGCATGCTGTATTCACGCACTGTGTTGTTTGTTGCTTTCTTTTTTAATGGAAAATCTATCATTGTAATATTTGACTGCTCCTCTCCATGCACTAGTAGCTTGGTTCATAATCAGCCTACTTATTTAACATATGAAACATATATGAGAATACAAAGGCATAAATCTTGCATTAAAACCCTGCAAGAACATTTGTATACTGAACTCCCCAGCTGCATGGCTTAGTGGATCCATCCTCCTGTTGCACTTCCTAAGTTCTCACACATCATTTGGGCTTAAGGAAAGAGGTAGAATGAGACGGAAGCATATACCCATTCAGCAGAATGAGGAAATGCCTGAAGCAGAAAGCCAAAGAAAGGACTCAGATAACCTCATCAGCGTCAGTGAATCCTTGGCTCTAGACCTGCTGATGCCGCTCTTCTGAGGATCTTCTTGGCACATATATCTTTGATCCTTGTAAATGCGTCCTCCCTGGAATGTTTTTCTTCCTCCATACTCTGGGATCGGACACCACGTGTACCCTACAGGAGAAAGGAATGACACTCCTGCCCACCTCTTTAATAAGCAGCTGACAAAGTTCTGCATAAATAACTAAGCCTTTAACATAAAGTATTATGTAGCTATCATTTTTATATAATGCTTTTCCTCTCCAGCTTTTAATTTCTGCGTTTTAAAATTCAGCCTCATCCATCATTGCGTTGTTGAAAGAGAGCATTAACATTTTTTTCTGCAAAATCAGTACAAAGAGTACAGAGCACAATTGTTATCACTCAACGTGACCTAAATACTGCATAGATCTTTCTGCAAAAGAAACATTCCATTCATTTTTAGGTATAAGGGAAGGAAAGTTTAAACTGAAAATGCGAACCCATCTGCTGAAGGGATGTGTCTTGTTTTCTTTATCTGGTATCTCTCTTCTTCATTTCTTAAATTTCTATTATACAAAAAATAATATAGAAGTGAAGTAGACAGAGAAGAGCTTTTAAAAGTAATAAGTTTATTTTTATTTTTTTGTTATTTGCTGTTACTGTGGTTGTAGAATTTAAAATAGGCTCTTTTATTTAACTATTCTTTGACATAAGATATGCCAATTTTCCACATAAGGATTTTTTTTTTTTTAATCTAGTGTAGTTACTTAGAGCCTCTCTACTCTTCTGATTTTTGTTTGACTATAGCTTGGCTTTTAAGGCTCAGCTCATGGTGCAGAATGCATTCAGTTATAACATGAATTTCTTGTGCACATCTGACAATGCTGTACTCGCCATCCAAATCTGTGAAGGATGCAAAAATCCTACAGTGTCAGTATAAGGTTTGAAATTACAAAATTATTGAATTACAGTCATAGTACTTTCTGCATTTTCTTGAACCTAGTGACACCCTCCCCCACTTGCAGAATCAACTATTTGGCTGACCAAGCACTGGGTAGTAAGCAGAGCTGAAGAAAAATTTTACAGCATTTGTTGCCAATACTGGAGCAGCCAGGCTTTAAACTCTGGGCAGGTTAGTAGGATGTACTGAAGATGTCTATGCAAGCACCATACTGTGTTGCATTCTGGACCCAAAATTTAGTTATGCAAATGCAAACCAGGCCAGTGGAAGATTTTGGCGGTGCATGCAAGAGAAATGCACATGCTCACCATGCAGTGAACATATGTCTCTTAGTAAGTGTCTAACTCTTTGCAATGTTTGATAAAAAATTATTACCATCTGCTAAAGAAGAAACTTCCTCAAACACACAGGCTAACTGCAATCAGAAACAGATTTTCTTCAGACAGATGTGTGCCTTGCAGGGCCAGTCGTGCCTAGTGGTGAAAGTTGCAACCAGTAGACCACAGGTTGATGTTCTTGTGAGTTTTCCTCATAAGCATTGTTATGGCTAGAGAACTTGCAGTAACAGCACGAGGAATCACAGGGCCCCTAGGAAACCACAAGGCTGCTGTTTTTCAAATCAGCTGGTATCATTTTTTGTCTTTGCATCCAAATCTGCACCAACAGTCGGGTAGCCTGACTGTGGTGGTTCAGAATGAGGGTGCATCTCTGCCTGGCCCTGGTCCAATCTCTAACAGCAGCCTAAGCTTTTACGCAGTGTTGGGCACCACAAAGTACAGTACAAAACCCAGCCATTACTGCCTTGGATATTTGCTTACTGTGATGCTTATGACTTTGTATCTTCAAAGGGCATGGAAAGAACGAGTAGACATACTGCATTGTGCAATCGGAGGGGGAATCAGTACTTTGGCAGCTACTTGGAAGCTCCTCAGCTATATAAATATTTGAGAATTGAAACTACAACTTCCAGAATGTAATTTATGGTCTAAGTGAAACTGTGTTGCTTATCTCATTTCTTGCTGCTATTCATTATCCTTTATCACCTCCACAAACCATAGCTCAAGGGCACAGCGAGGGCCAAGGGGAGCCTCGTCACTGAGAGGAAACCAGAGGGCAATTGGGCTTCTACACTAATCAGATAAGAAGGCAGATGGTGAATGCTGTATACCACTGAGAACTGGGAAATGAGCCAATAACAGGATATCTAAGAGGTTCATTGTTGTACATGGAGCAAATGAGGTCCCTTGTAGAACTCTCGCTCCCAAAGAAAGATGCTGAGTGGTCTGAGCACTAGCTGGTGAAAGAGATCATCCTTCCTATAGCCCACCCAGCAGAAATCACTATGACTTGCCTCAAGAGAGGGCAGACCTTTGCCTCAAGAGGGCCTGATGCATGTGGAAAGAAAAACTGCATATTCTGTCACCAAAGCATGTTCATTTGCGAGCCACTGATGTGACACATGTAAGAGGAATACAGACTTTTGAAGTAATAACTAATAGTAACCAGTCTCATTAAGGAGGAGAGACAGGTAAGAAAAGAAAATGGTTGGTTTAATACAGCTTTTAATTTCCTGACTCCCAATCACTTGATTTTTAACCTCAAATGCAACTTTTTGAGAGTTTCACTCTGGTGAATTCCTGGTATATATTTGTTTATATGACAGGACTGTACCACATTTTGGCATAGTTCACAGTCTTCACTTGAAAGTAGATTCAGAAATTAAGAGCTGTTAATTATTTAATTTATTAAATTAATGAAATGAAATGAAATTAATAGTTAGTTAATTAAATGCTACAGCATAAAATATTCTACTGGGTGTTCGCAAAGAAGTTTTTTATATACATACTTTATACCTTGTTATTTTTAGAACTAAGTAGAAAGCACATTTATGATTTCATGGTGATTTCAAAGATTCTTCTTTTTTTTTCTAAAATCCAGGAAAAAAAATATATTGATAATCAAAAATAAGTTAAAATATAATTTCATTTAGCTCTTTTGGGAGCTGTATTTTTCCTATTTAGGAATTGTATAAGCAGCTTGATTTTTAGACTTCCTTTTGCTCTAAAAAAGTTCCTTTAGTACAGATTGTCTTGGAATGGACATTTTAAACTTTCCAGAAAATATTTGACGTGATACATTCATTGAAATTACAATTTGTAAAAATTATTTATGATTAGATGGCGTTCAGATATTTTATCTTTTTAATAGACATGCCTTTTTCTTAGAAATTTCTAACTAGCTTTAAGAATTTCTGATTACAGGGAAGGAAGGAATGTACCCTAAGTGCACTCTGTATAGTCTGTGAAGAATGACGGACACATTTAGATTATGATTTGGCACATCTTAAAATGGATGTCTAAAGTAGCCATTGTCTGCTTCTTCCTTTTTTTTTTTTCTTTTCCTTTGACTAGAAAACCTAGATAGCAAAATAACCATTTTCAGAGTTGACTTTAGGTAAGTCAAGATGAATCCTACATTTAGCTATTATGTCTGGAGAACTAAATATTTTTTCAGCTTTAGGGAAAACATAACTCTTATTCCTCCTCATGCATTCACTTTTAACAAGCTAGTTGAAAGCAACCCTGAAAATATAGGGAGTTGAGGTTTGTACAGGGTCAGGTCTAACTATTAGCATGTATAAATTTGAAGGAAAAGAATATAAAAAGTGAGGGTGTCAAAGAAAATGAATATCCAAGATAGGGAATGCTTTTTATCAGTGTAATATCCCCAGTTCCTAAGGCACTCTAATTGAATATGGCTGCACTGGGAGTGCTCCAAGAGCAGATACCCAGAGAGGTGATTTTACTGCAATTCCCAGTGACTCACCAAAGGAAGTGGCTTTTTAGTTTACCTGAAGAGCTGCTGTGTACAAACTACAGGCTCCTCTTTCGCCTCTCAGTGTGGTCCTACCAGGAATGCAGTCTAAGCAAGGCCAGCCATGGTGGGGAGGTTTGGCTTCCTTATGAAACCTGCCTTCACATCTGCTCCATGGTTGGTCAACATTAGGAAAGCCAATTCCGCCAAACGCCTCTAAATCAGCTTCTTTCATTGCAAACACTGTGTCGTTACCTCCACAATCTGAGTTATGGTGCTGTGGAAGGGAAAACAAGGTACCCTTAATACAAACTCTTCTCATTTTTAAATCAGAAACCTAACAATCATGGGAGACCAACCTCAGACTCAAAGCCACATTTTCTGACTTATGTGCCTAAAGCAGGCAACTAATTAACTAGCTTGGCTTCTAAATACATATGTTGAATAACTGCAGTCCTAACTGTAGCTGGTTTTGCCCTTGCCTTCTTCAGAAAATTTAGAGAGCACTGTATTATTATATTTTATATTTTTCTCTAGTTGGGTTTATCTTATATGTGAAGAGAAATTATCTAACACCAAAATATCCAAGGCGTGATATCATGCATATTGAAAATCATCTGCAAGCACTATTTTAAACTGCACTACAAGAGAACTTATTGCATTGTTTTTTGCACTATACTTGGAATATTCATTATTTTCTCTGGAACTGCATTTTTATTAAAATAATAATATTTCCCAAAATATTTTATCCAGGGCGTGATATCATGCATATTGAAAATCATCTGCAAGCACTATTTTAAACTGCACTACAAGAGAACTTATTGCATTGTTTTTTGCACTATACTTGGAATATTCATTATTTTCTCTGGAACTGCATTTTTATTAAAATAATAATATTTCCAAAATGAAACAAATGCCTTAAAAATTCCTTCTTCCCCTTTTCATTCAAGGACATGTTCAGGGTGAAAATGAGTGCTAGTTTATACAGTCTTCTAGTAACTGACTGCCATCTATAAAATTTGTATGATAACATGACTAGTTAAAGTTGGATATTTTTTATACTTTGCTGATATTCTTGTCCTACTGCTAGCAAATATTTATTAGCAATGCTGTGAAACATAGCACTTCAGAAGGGTATTTCAGTTTAATGATTGTAATGTTTTGAGAACCTTGTATCTCCTCTTTGGACTGTTCTTATCTGCTTTGTCTGGTCTACTGTATGTCTCCTTAACAGTGTAGTCTGTGCCCAAGAATTTCCACAGATTGTTCAAATAAGTCAATTCTATATGAAACATTTGACAAATAATAATAAGGCAAACTTTAGTTTAAAATGACACTACAGAACTACAAATCTACAAATAATAAATCTATTTTCTTTTTCCTGTAAGGGTTTAGAAAAAAAAAAAGAAGTTTTGACCTGGAAATTTAGGAGGAAATATGCCACACTACTGAAACATGCCAATAACATTTTCTTTATCTAGTACTCCACAACTCTTCAGTATTCAACACACACAAAGTCAAACGATCCCATCCGATTTGACCTTGCAATCAATTTCTAACTCATTTCTAAATCAAAGTTCATTCATATGTGAAGCCTAATCTATTTTTTATTTGTGATGATGGATTCTTTACGCATTTTTGACACTGATCTGAGGCTTATAAGAAATGTAAACCTTTTTGACTTCTGTCTATGGGAGTAAAAATTCATAGTTTGCCTTCACAACATTGAAACAAGAAGTAAATTCTACCTAAAAAAATTAATATTTTAGAGCGAGTAGATTTATTGTTTTAAAATATGAACACTCTTTTCCATAAAATGATATTAATATCTGTTTTCACATACTTGAGCATTAAAAAGTGTAAGTATGCCAAGGTTGATATGTAAAAATAGGTTCTACATGGTTGACATAATCATAGAATCACAGAATCACAAAATGGTTGAGCCTGGAAGGGGCTTACACTTAACCTTCTGAAAGTCATTCTTATAACTCAAAGTGGATCAATTCATGTTAATGATATGATTATGATCATATTAATGGTTCATGTTTTCACAGTGCTTGTATCATGAAAATTCACAATATTAAATATTGTGATTTATTAAGAAAAAAGATTAGGTGCCTTTGCACCTATATCCTTATGCACTATGCCCTGTTTATCTCAAACTACATAGCAATTATGTTGAAAGCCAGAAGATAGATACCCACAAAGTGTGAGGAAAGCAATGAACAAATCAGAAAAAAGTGCATTTTGGTCCAAGATTGACACTAAAGATCACAAGATGGCAAGAATGTCTCAAAGTTTGCGCTCTCACTCCTGGAGTACTCGTTTTGCAAATTGCCAGGACAGACACCACCAATTCGAGAACTTTTTCTATGAGAGCAGCACAAAGGAAGGGTATCGTAGACCACAGAGCTGGGTGAGACATCACCTGCCTGAAGAATAATTCTGGCTGATTCTGACCCACCAGGGTGCATGGAGTTCCCAGAATAAAAGGATCTATAGATCTGGTGCAGAGAGCGGTGTGAATGAACAGTGCTTTTGTCACATAAACTTTGAAGAAAGGTTTCCCTCTTTTGCTCATGCTTTTAAGTTTCCTTTCTGGTGAAACTTATGTCCTTGCTGCAGCTGAGGCATTATTGGGAGTATCAACCAAACTCAGTTCTCAGGAAGACTGATTTTGTTCTCTTAGTCCATTCTTTATCCTCTTAAAGTATGTGTTGTCTAGATAGTGTTTTTAAAAAAATAGAAAAGAATGGGTGATCTCTCTTGCTGAATATCTAATAATAGTTTTATGAAGTTGCTTTAGGTTAAAACAAAGCAAACAATTCTGAGACATCATATTTTCCTGAATAATGCTCAGATGTTCTCTCCAGAGACTAGTGTCATAAAAATTAGAATTAAAAAAAGAATTATTATGTCTAGTTAATCCTTCTATAATTATGGATTTCTTTTCTACTTTTAGTAATGATTTTATTATGTTAAGCGTACTAGGTTACCCATAAGGTTTCCATACACCAATTATATCTTATTCTTGAAACAATTTTTCACCAACCAAAGAATCTGAATTTTTCTTTCCTATTGTTCTTTTTAGCTGCATGTAACTAAACATTCTCAAAAGCTTTTTAGTCTGTCTGTCACAATTGTCTGTGCTTTAAGAAATTTATGTTTCATCTAGCCATTTAATTTTTTTCTCATGAATCCAAAATTATTTTTGTGATGCTTCTCTGAATTGCATCTAGTTTGCTAGTGTATTTCAGGCATCAAAGTGTTGAGGGTTAAATGGAGCATTCCAGATGCAACCTCAGAAATGATACAAAGATGCAGTTCCATCTCTTTGCACTATGACATGTTTTTTTATGCTTTAGGCCAGAATATTGCTGGCATTGTTTGCTGCCTCAGTCCACTAACAGCTAATCCTTAGGCTTAACCTCTTATGTTGCCATTTCTTTTTGGCATCCCTGCGTTACAAGTTTCTCCCCATCTCTGACTATCCATGTTGTCTCTACTCTACTCTCTTCTACTCATGTTTTTAACCTTTTGGTTACAGCATAATATATTGCCTGTTTTCGGCACTTTTGGGCTTCTCCCAGCTTGCAGTTGTCTATTAAATTTAAATAAAGCCGTACAGAATGCTATCCAACTACTAGGACCTACTTAATCTTAAAGAAGTACCAACACATTACCACATTATTTTTCACCATTTTTGCAATGCATATTTCTCTGAGCCTTTTTTAATTTTCTTGATCGATCATCAACTCAAAATAAAGCATTTTTGAAGGGTATTATTTTCCCAGGTAGCCTATGTATCTTTATTCTCTTATTTTTATTTTTAATTTACTGTACATTTTTTTTCTATTGAATACTTACATATTTCCAAATGGGTATTGTTAAAATACAGTCCTTTTATATAGCAAAACAATGGAGTTGACTATGATCACTCAATTCTGTGTGGAATATCAAGGGTATATAAATCAGATCTGTGTTTGACGTCACCTTCATGTGTTTTCACACCATGGGTATTTGATCCCATATCTACTATTTCAAACAATGCTTGCCTGGTAATCATATAATCCCACACTAGTATGCCAAGTATAGAAATCATGTGCACAAAGAAAATACGTTTTCTCTTCGTTTCTATACCTTTTATTCTGGAGAAATCCTACTTCTTACATGAAGAGAGAAAAAATCCAGCAACATCTGTTTCTGCTGATGTCTGTTTTAGATAACTATCACATAGAACAAAGTTTTAGAGCATTGGAGACAAAATCTTCTAAAATTATTTAAATACATTTAAGTAAGTACAGTTTTAGCTTGGTTTTAAATGAAGCACAAATCTATCACAATGCCTGTGAATTGATTTTCTCTTTTTAATAAAGGTAAAATTTGAAAAATCTAAGTGTTCTCCCTTTGTATAAATAGAATTGAAAGGAAAGAGTTCATCTGGATTTGTTATTCCGTTTTCCTTCCTTCCTACGGAGACATGTGGACCATGTGAACATACTTGGTATCTACCTGTCCACTCCTGCCTTGTCACTTATGTCCAAATAACTAAACTAAACAAATACACCAGCTAGTTCATTTGTCAGAATATAAAATACTACACTAATAAAATGTTTTTACATTTGCATTTTTGCATTTTCTTAAAAGGATATGAAATATGCCAAAGATGATTAGAAAAGCTATTGGTCTGTTGTTAGCAGAGTAATAATGGTCTCAGAATTGAAAGTAAGAGACATACAAGACTTACACCTTTGAGTAATATTACCACAAAAGATAAGCATCTTTGGTCTCCTTGACAGTTACCCCAGCTTATAGGGGAGTCTCATGGCATCAAAACTTTCACTTCTGTGGCTTTCCTCCAAAACCTTACAAACTGCATTTGCACCATTTACCTTTATTGCCAAGAACACTACCATCATTTCTTGGACCTGTTTTGATTCATTTACTATTATGGTGAGCAGCCGTCATTTCAAAAAGGCAGATATTTATTTTGGATGCTTAAAAATGCCAAAATCTTATGTATTCTTTGAGAGTTTTGAACCCAAATTTGCAGAATTCTCATAAAATTAGCTGTTCCCACAAGAAAAATAATTTTTTGGCTCCAGTCTCATCAAAGCATGAATGAAATAAATTAAATTTAAATCCAAAAAAGAATCCCTTCCAATTTTGTCTCTGCCCCAAATCAAAGGAAAATAAGGTAATATTTTATATTGAGATTTCTACATGTGCACAGCTCAATTACTCTCCAACAGGAAGGGTCTTGGATGCAAAATCTCAATTTGGGCTAGTTTCTAAAGCAAATTTTTCCTTACACCTGGTTTACATAACCTTATCTCTCAAGACTATAATTCTAGGTAGTGAATCATCAGGACACAAGTTTTAAAGTGAATTTCCACCTGTTTTCTCATCTGAATCACAGACTGGTTTATTGACTCAGATGTAGTCTTACTCACAAACTTCAACAAATATTGGCCAGCTCTCATGTTCATAACAAAATGTGCTTACATCTGAACTTCATCTATATCCATGTTTCACTGGAAACACTTGACATCATAGATCTTCTCACAATACATAACGGAAATTTAATTTGTTATTCTAAATCAATCATTTTATGCTTCTTGAATTCTCCTCCAACACTTCATGCTCTGTTCTCATGAAATCTGATGACGTCAATCAAATATCTCATTTATAAGACTAGTAAGCCATAAAAATAAAAGAATTCTCAGAAAACCAACTTTCATATTCATGTTTTATAGTAGAACTGTTCATCTGTGCTACACTGTTTTCAACAGAGAATTGAATACTCTGAGTACATATTTATTAGGTGTTAATCCAGACCTGAGTGGAGCTGAGTGGAGCAAGTTTATGCTTGTTGAAGATATATCTAGATGTTTTTATGAATGCACCAGCAGTAGGATGTTTTCCCTAAACTACTAAGAGATCGGTTTAAAACAGCCAGAAAGACATATGCCTTTACCTCCTGGGTAGTGAATTTCTGCAACCCGTTCCCACAGGAATTTGTTGAGGCAGGTGGTATCAACAGGCTCAAAACAGCCTAGAGAGTTTAACGAGCAACAGGCCCAAAATCAGATTTTCCAGGACCCACCAGCTCAGGATACTGAAGCAGAGTGAGGGAATGACTGCAGAGAGCAGCCAGACCCACCTGCACCCACAGCAGTCTCTCACTGTATGCACAATACAGGGCACATGGGCCATTAGCCTGGCCCAGCAAGTGACATCTCACATTTTTCTCTTTCCAGAACATGGTGAGGATGCCTTCTTTCTTCCCATCTCCTAAATCTGCAAACAAGCTGTTTTCCAAGGGGATCTTTGGATTTAAATTATAATATATCTCACTTCTGTAAGACCCTTTCATAAAAAGATAATTACCTAGGAGTCTTCTTTCAACTCTTGCCTTCCCCAAAAAGAAAAGAAAAGAAAAGAAAAAAAAAAAGAGAAAAACTATTTTCAGAATGAACTTGTTAATGGCCACAATCTAAGCTGTCACTTTGTCATTATGCATTCTTCAGATCTGTAAAATGACTTTAAGAGTTTTTCTAAGCATTCTAGATACTTAGGTGAAATTTTAATCAATGTATTTTATACAAATCATGTTATAACGAATATAGAATAATAAAGAGTAGCTATCAACATAAACATTGCAAATTTTCCTGTTATATCTTCAATTCAAAACAATATGAACTTTCTCATAAGTCACATCTCCTGAAATTTAGTGATTTTGGAGTATTTTTTTTATCTAGGCAGTGGCTATTTTAAGGTAACATAAAGGGGTAATGGATATAAATTAAAACTCTATCTTGTATAAATTAAAAGTTCTACCTCCATATGAGGAAGAACTTCTTTCATGTGAGGGTGACAGAGCCCTGGAACAGGCTGCCCAGAGAGGTCGTGGAGTCTCCTTCTCTGGAGATCTTCCAAACCCGCCTGGATATGAACCTGTGCTACGTGCTCTAGGTGTCCCTGCTCGAGCAGGGGAGGTTGGACTAGGTGATCTCTAGAGGTCCCTTCCAACCTCAACCATTCTGTGATTCTATGATTCTGTGATAAATACGTACTAACATGATTTCCTATAAAAAGTAATATATACATGCAGTCTCTCTACCTATAGTATCAATTTCCCTATGAACATTGTTTCATCCTATGGTTTTACACAGGAAAGTAATGAAGTTAATTGTTTTGGCATGTGAATATTGATTTCTTTCCTACCCCAGTTTTTGTTTTTCAGACTTCAGTAACAGTACCTTGGCTACTTATAGTAAGTTTATCCTGTATTTTATATTGGTTTAGGATAAAGAACCCTTCTAATATTCTTTGAAGTGAGTTTACTTAGTTACAATAAAAGAATGTACAGAGTAAATTGAAAAAAAGAGTATATCTTACATCACCTTACACCTATATCTATACAAAAAATTACTATGAGCAGTCGCCAGTTCCTCAGTCTACTAATCACAGGAGAGAATTATAATCAATCCTCTTTTAAAGCACCAGAGGTAAGTTTACTCTATCCATCACTGATTCTTACTTTATTCAGCAAGAATCCTTCTGATTTTTTTCCATTTTAGTTTATCAAATTTTCCCCAAATACATCTATGGAACTTTTCCATCTCCCTCTGAAAATCTTCCTTGTCAAGCAGAAACCAGATCTGGCTTGATTGCGTCAAATCGAAATAAAAATATCAGTAACTTTTCATACTTGCAGTTCTTTTTTTTCCCTTTTATTTTTTCTCTCCTTTGAGCATTTATTAGTATCTTTGCTTTTATTGATTAAAAAACAAATCTTATGAGCATAGGTTTTTCTCTTTGCTTTTCATGTGCTCATTTGGGATCTTACTTGATTTTATATCTTCTCTAAGAAAGAAAGGAGGAAAGCAAGAAAGCAAGCAAGCAAGAAAGAAAGAAAGAAAGGAGGAAAGAAAGAAAGGAGGAAAGAAAGGAAAGGAGGAAAGCAAGAAAGCAAGCAAGCAAGCAAGAAAGAAAG
>NW_010579623.1:19639-55185 GCF_000705375.1 Tinamus guttatus
AGGAAGGAAGGAAGGAAGGAAGGAAGGAAGGAAGGAAGGAAGGAAGGAAGGAAGGAAGGAAGGAAGGAAGGAAGGAAGGAAGGAAGGAAGAAAGAGCATGTATGTCTCTAATGTTAAAAATCAAAGTATTATTAGACAGCTTTCAAAATCATCCCAAATGTAGAGAATAAAGAAAAAGTGAGGAAAAATACATTTGTGAACAGCGCCACAACATAATTTAGATCTTCGTTTTGTTAGTTGTTGCTAGCTTTACTATTAATAGATGACCTGCCTTAGTGGCCATTAATATTATAAGTTACTGTTTTCTAGTCTGGGTTCAGGTCTCCATGAGCTTTATGTCTTTAAAGAGATTCAGTTTTCAGTCTATGAACCTCATGCAGATAGAAGATAAAGAGCCACATTCTACATTAGAAGGAAAACAAACATCTGGCCACCATAGGTGTCATCTACTATTTCCCCAAATGTACATGGGGAAATTTAGAGGCAGTCAAAATGTAGGCCTAGTTATGATATTGTTTTTGCCTTAGATTTGGGAACTAATGATAAAGACGAAAGTGTAGGAAATATAATGAAGTCCATCTGTTCAGATCTTCAAGAAATTTGAAGATACTCAACCTTTTTTCCCTTATTACCATATTAGAAAAAACAGCATACAAACGCATAAATAGTATGAGCATCAGACAGCAATCTTGGACCACTCAAGTCTTTTTACTTTTTCAAAATGTGTAGCATGCAAGTTTTGCTCTTTAAATTTTTCTATTTTAGTATCTTTCTTATGTTCACTTGTCACCAGCCCCTTAGAAAGAAGGTTTGCAGCAGAATTTCAGTGTAACCCTTAAGCAAAACTTACTGTGCCTAAAAACTGCAGCATCAGGCCCAGCCAAATGCATTTTTAAATAACATTCCTCCAAAAGGCACTGTCTGTTCATTCTTCTAAAGAACACTTAAGACTTAGTACTTTTAAACAAATGGATTATCCAGGGCAATTCTGTAAAAGTTATTCAGGCTAAGCTGAAAATACGTACCCCAGTCACGGCAAGAACAATCCAACCTGGGAGGCTCAGCTACAAATTTTCCTCCCTGACACTGTGCACTGTGGAGTCTTTTTTTTTTTTTTCTCTCTCTCTCTCTCTCTCTTTTTGCACAATCTGGCTGGATCGGGATGGACTTTTTGCTGGAAGCTGATGGTACTGTACTGCGCTGCATTCAGGAAGATCTGTTGAGTTCAAACCACAAGAGCAAATTTGCCAGTGGCTGGTTCCTCAGGGGTGTCGGGGCAGAATGGGTTTTGCTGTATCTCCTTGCTCTGACCCATGTCATCTGGTATGTCCTTCCTTCTAAATTAGGAAGCTTTCTTTTAAAAGCTTTAAAAGCTTAAACTCCTTTCAACTTTCATGAACAAGTCCGTTTTAAGCAATTTTAAAGAATTTTAATATGTACATTTAATCATTTCTGTTTTTCTTGCACCACAGCATTAGTCCCAGAGAGAAGAAACAGCTTCACAAAATGGACACATTTTCATTTTAAAAAGTAATGCATTGGATATGTTCAGAATAAAACCATCTCAAGAATTATAAGTGTTTTTTCATAGCTTTATTATTTGAAAATAAATTATAATATTAACATTCAATTTTGAAATAGAACAAGGCAGAAGTGTCTGCTTTTCTATGTTCTGTATCGCATTACAGAAAATGCACTGTTAACTCTGAAGTCTTTTTTTCCTATTCTCAAATCTCACTTCTCAGCTTCTTCTCAAAATACTTAAATTGAATTGTGTTCCCCCACAGTGTACTTGCTCCCGGAGTCACATAACTCCATCTCAGGGATATTATATCACAAAAATCTGGCTATTATTAAAAATGATTTGGTTTTCATTTCTACTTGTAAATGTCTTTCAAAATTATAGGCTGGATCATAGAACCATCTTGTTATTTATTTTTCATACAGGAGATGGATGCTAAAAATGTTTTGATATCAATTTTAATAATTGTCTTTTTCCTGACTTTTCATTCCTCTTTAATTTTTAATAATGCAAAGCAGACACAGCAATATTAACCACAATTTATTTGAAGAAAAGCTGGCTTAACCTCTCTTTTTTTCTTTTTTTAGTGACCATTGTTTTGCCAACTTGTCAATTTGTCAGCAGTCCACATATTAGCAGTGTCCTAAATCTACTGTCATACCAACTGGGTAAACGCTACCTTCTTCTTGGGTGATAAATTAAATGTGATGACACATCTGACAGTCCCCACTTAGTATGTAATTTCTGGAAAAGAAACTTCATTTTCACTGGAACTGTAAGCAGCAAACAAGAAAACACATGGTGCATTAACTGAAGTCATCAACAACAGTGGAATACAGTCATAAAAGGAAATAAAAAGAACAAAAATGTTAGAAGAAATGATTCCTCAACACCATCTAGTTTTCTTCCTTCTGTGTGAAAGAAACCTTATGTTACCTCCTGATTTTAAGCCAGTTTTTAATACAAGCAATGAAAGACTGAAAACTTCCTCACATCTAAGTGATTTTCCTTAGAATACAGTAGTCATATCTAATTTAATATTTGTTTTTACACTTCGGTTTTCATCTTGAAGATTTCTGGTCTGAGATGGTTAGCTATATAAAGGTTGGAGAAAGATCTCTTGGCACTAATAGGCGTTACTACTTTTCACACCAGGCAGTTCTTCATCTGTAACATTTTGTAGTTCCAAAGACAGCCACCAGAAGAACCCAAAGACATACACTGGTCTGAAGTGGATTTGAAAAACACGTTGCAAATATTTCATCTCTATGTAATGGGGAAACCCTTTTTACTCCAAACTAAAACCTCTTGAAAATGTCTAATTCTATTTTTAAGAGCATGGTTCAACCAAGAGTCAATCTTCATTGGGCAACAAAAGCCTGGAAAGACTCATATTAAAAGAAAATTTCAGTAAGTCATGGAAAAATCACAGTGGTTAATATATCAATACCTCATAAATCCAGGGATATTACTCTTAAACTTGTAAGGCCAAAAATTAGTCTGTGCTGTTGAAGCATGCATGTCGCTTATGCTTCAGAGCAATTTATTGCAGGAGAAAGAAAAATAACCTGCAAGAGGGGAAAATCTGGAGAGAGGGAGAGGAAGTAAGAACAGAAAGCAAGTTTGTGCCTCTGAACAGGCTCATGTTCCATTATTCAGTTCCTGATTATAATTAATGATGCTTTATAGCAAAATTCTAGAGGTCCTACCAAAACTAAGTTCCCGTTGCACTTGACACAGTACAAACCCTCAATAGATTCTGAGATGATTGTTGAAAGATAAAATAGAGACACAGGACAGTGAGATCAACCGCCAAAAGTTAAGGCCAATGACAAAACCAGATCAAGTGCCCCTGACACCCAGAACAGCACTGGTTCATTGAATCAGTGTGTCCCTCCTGAAAAGAATTTTAGTCTTCAAATAGTATATACTCTGCAAATATCCACTGCTTCTGGATACTTACTTCAGATGATAGCAAAGTCTTGATTTTTCAGAGAACAGAGCCGAAATGAGTAAAATATGCAAAGCAGAGCTACCACTGTTGTTCAGGGGACCCAGCATAACTATCAATTAGTCCCTTGTACTTCAGTTTAGACATACGATCTTTGCTTCAGTGCAAGTTTATGCATATTAAGACCTAGTTAACTCATTAAATGCTGGCCCATTTATGTTCCCTGGCTCTCTCATCCTGGTTTTCTGAGGCATCGGTGAATCTCCTTGTAGGCCAAATATCCTTTTGCAGACATAACTCAAACTCAGCAAGAGAGAGAAATCCTATTAAAGGGCTTTATCATATGAGTTTGCTTATGTTTTAAGATGGATTGGTTTTGTTCTACCAGGACATTTCTGTCAGGTTTGAAAGTATTCAGCAGCTCCTTTTCCTCATCAAAAGAGGAGGCTTCCTCCTCCCCTTTTCCCTGGTGATCAGCAGTGATTGTGAAGTGGTAAATTTCACTCCATCCAAATTACACTTTGCGGCTCTGACTCTTGGCATCTTCAAGGAATTGCCAAAATATTTCTTTCTGTGTTCCACACTCCTTTCAAGAACAGTCCTCATTTCATCATCTGTGTGCTAGGGTTGAATCACTGACTAGCTGTCAAAAACGTGTATAGTCTTAGAAAAACATTTTCAAACATTACTGTCATGATCCTGATTGTCAACTTTAAGGTAACTTTCCTGGATGATGTGTAACACAAGTGCTTAAATATCCACAGAAATCTAAAACAAATTTTATATGGCTGCTTTACAAGAAAATACATTCTTGTGGACAGTAGCCTAATCACTATAGAGGTAATTACGGGTAAAGCACAGTCCTTATTAATGAAAAATTAATGAAATAAATGAAAAATGAAAATTAATGAAATAAAAATGTTTTTTTGAAATCAGGGACAGAATTTAAATACTTTCTGCTAGATCCTAACATCAGCTAGAAGCAACAGGAGTGCTTTTTGCCAGTGCTTTTTGGAAGCTGCACTTATGCGCCTCTTTTGATACCTAACTAACTAGCTACCTCTAAATATATTGTTATTTGTCCACAAAGGTCTGCTTTGCCAAGGCACATGCAAACTAACCTGGTAAAATTTGGCTGCTGGCTTACCTAGCTCAAGAGTGTCATGTATTTTGTCTTTTCTCACTTCTCTCACTGCCTGCACCTCTCTTCATTACCGTTTTTATGAGTTTTAGCAGAACTAGTAATACTCTTTCCTGATCCTCTTCTAGTGAACACAATGTTGATTATCATCATCATCACAAACAGGGAACACCTCTGCCTCACATTATGAGCTTCCTGAAATAAATAACATAGTGCAGCAAGTTTATTAATGTTGCTGTAAGAAATATTTTCTTTTCATTTACTTGTACGTGTCCAAGTCAGATATTTACAGGTAGTTCCTGAGTATGTCTAAATCGTATAGACATTGTCATTGCTGACATTTCTGACGGTAAAGGCTTGAATTTGCTTGGATAATGCTGCCCCATGCTGGTTTGTAAGGAAAAGTCCCAGCTGATTCCCAGTGATTTATCATATCTAAAGAAGGGCAAGTTTTCTGCAATTTTAACTTAAAGGTTTTTTTGCTTTGCTTACCTGGGGTGCTAATTACTTTTCTTCAGCTGCTGTTCCCAAATCTCCTGAAAAATGGCCTACTTTGCCTTGCTGTTGTTGAAAAAAAAAATCATGGGGAAAAATGTGATGTCTTGAAATACATTAAAAAGAAAGCTCATTAATACACACTGAAAATACAAAGTAATAGTCTTAGGTGCTTAGGATGTGAGGGCACAGAGCTCACGCAAACTGAGTTTCCACAGCAACTGATGAAAACTCTGTTACATGGACAGGCTGAAAGTCCATGAGAACAATCCAAGGAAAGAAACAGGCCCTTCTGTCCATGTCTCTGCCAGGGTCAGGCCCTGTTGCCCTGGTTTTATAGCCAAGTATCTGGGCCTCTCTGGGTAATAAGCCAGAAGTAGCACATGAACACTTTCTAGATGTACCATTAGCCCTGTGTACAGGGACTGTAGAAAACTTTACACTCAGGATATGCTTTGCAATTCATGAGTCAGTCCATTAAGAATTTGTCTTAATTCCCAGGACGTAGTGTGGGCTGTGGCCCTCTTGCAGAGTGTGATGTCTGCCTCACAAAGAAATGCTATTCTAATTAAATACTGTGAGTTTCCATTCCTTTCCCAGGATTGCCACTAGCTGATTCCTAATTGGCTTGACCACTTGTTCTCTGAGAGAGGCCTTTCGAAATCAAGTTGGCATGTGATATGTTGGAACTCCTGCATGTGGGCATACTGATCCAACTGTGGAAAGTAGCTGCAGCCCAAAGTTGCTGTTTCTGGTTTTGCTTCTGTTGCAATGTCTTTGTCTTCCTTTTCTTAGGACTTACCTTCTGGGAGCTAAATTACGACCGAGAAATCCTGCTGCAGTTTATGCAGTCACAGACACAGTTCATGGAACAGGATGGAACAGCATACTTTGTTGGCTCAAATTATGACTATAACTATATTGTCAACCTGAACTCATAATTTTAAAATATGCCACTTACTGTAGGAACGTTTAAAACTTCATATGTTGCTGTTCGACTCATATGGAAAGTGGGGCTGTTACTGCAGACAACAAGAGCTTCACCCCTTATAACCAGGAGTCTCATACCATATAGGATTCCTAGCTAAAAACAGTGAGTAGCTGAATAATTATCACAAAAGAGGCTGGTTTAGCATAAATGATCTCCTGGAAACTGTAAGAGTAAGTGATCATATATTGGGATAGAAGAACAAACCTGGGACCCATTGACACAGAAATAGGGCAAGGAAGTAATACTGATAAGAATAGACACAGAACAAAATGCCAAAACCCAAAGACACACTTCTTCCACGCTGGTAACTAGAATTAACAAATTGTGTGCCTTTCTGTCTCCTCAAACACTAAGCTTTGTGAAGAAACATGCTACAAGTGAAGAGAAAAGAGTACAAGGATAACCATGACAGTTTAGTCCTGTGGCCCGTCTAGTTTCATGTCCTTCAGCAGGGGACATTGACAGATGAAGAAAAGGAACCTTAGGAATATATTGACCTTGAGAGACTTTTACCAATTTCTTCCTTGCGTTAACATTTATAAACACGTATGGTAATATTTCTCATGTTTTGTGCAGGTATTTTATGGAGAATGCTGATACTACTCCTGTGTATTACTGTATAATATATAGAGATACATGCAATGAAATACGTGCTATTTCATAACAGTCATCATTTCTTTTAATATCTAAACATCACAAACCAATTTCAGTGAAATGAGCACTAGGTATTGGCAATCAGTAATGGAAAAACCTCCAATAGGAAGTAATTAGTTGTCAGCTAATATTGAATATATATGTTTTCAACCTCCTGTGGCTGACCAAAAAAAAAAATTCAGGTTGAAAGTGGGGGAAAGGAGGAAGAAACTCTAAATTAAACTGAAAAGCTGAAAATGCTAAATCCACCCAACACTTGTTGCTGGCTATAAAGTACAAAATGACTCCCACAACTGGACATCCTCTCATAGAAAATTCCTTACTTTATCAGCATATCTCCACAAAACACAATGAAATACAAGATTGCAGGAGTAAAGGGATGAAAGAGATCAAATTTATGCAAAAAGAAATTTTCCATTTTTAGCACTTATATACTGCTTAAGGAACTGAGAGATGGAGAGAGAGAGAGAGAGAGATGTACCTACCTCAGATATGATTCTTTCCCTGATGGTTAATGTTGCTTTTTATTGACCTGAAAAAGAGTTCACAGTGATGAGGATCTTAACTTAGGCTCCTTAATATAGAGAGAAAAATTCCATTTGGATGTTCATGTCTGGACAAAGATTTTGCCTGAGTATTTACAGAAAACCAATTTGTTTAAATTTATTTTTATAAGAAATTTGTTTTAAGATTTAGTTTGCCCACATAGAAGACAAGCATCCGTTATCTCTCCCAGCAGAAGAACTTATCTTCAAATACTGCATAGCAGAAGGATAAGAAATGCAAGAAGATAGGACTCAAAAAATATGCTGGCATATAATATGCTTGCATTTCATGCTCTTACTAAAATATTTTATTCTTTTAGAGGCAAATGATGGAGAGCAAAGGAGCAGAGGTAATTGGCTAAGCTGTTCTGCTCTTTTCCTGATGTCAGGCTACAGAGTTAAATCAACTCTTGCACAGAAGACTTTCTCAAAGCATCCATGTTGCACATTTTTATACCTTAGTCATCTCACCCCCTGGGATTTTCAATAAAGGTCTCTGATCCAAATAATATTTCAACATGGAGCCTATTTAGAAAGGAAATCTGACATGATAAGCACTCAAGATGATATGATCACAGCAGGATCCTAGACCATTTACAGTCACTAATATATAGCTATTAAACAGCTCAAATTAGATGAGATTAAACCCTGTTGTACATATAATCTTTAAGGAATGCTCTTAAATTTGATCAGGAATCCTGCTTGTATTTTTAGGAAAAACTCTCTAATTTTCTTTCAACTGTTTTTTTGGGGGGTGGGGTTGTTGTGTTTTGGGGGGAAGCAGGGGAGGGAAGCAGGGAGTTGTTTGTTTTACTTCTTCCCTTGTCAGCTCCAGTTTTAAAAGCATAATATTGCAAAGTGCTCTGCAGCTATAGGCAGCAAGCACAATTTCATTCCAGATCCTCTCTTGGGACCAATGAATTCACAGTCCTTCGGTTCATACGACATTGTTTGAAAGTCATACCATAACTGCTAAATAGACTCTTTGAAGACCCCTGTTTATTTGTGGCCTTGTCAGCAAAAGGTCAAGCTATGAGCAGATCGCATTGCAATATTTGGTTGGAAAGAAGGTTCTCTTCCCTAACCCAAACAGTTTTTAAAGGTTTTCTTCCCTAATGAAGTACAGATGTATACTCCTCCCACCAGAAGTGAATATTTTGCTTACCATAGTAAGCATATCTCCCTTTTTTTTGTAGGTGAAAAACAGAAATTTCCTGTGCAACTGTACCAGAATCCTCATAAAAGTCCAGAAAGGCTCCTTCATCTCATTGGCTCACCCACTGCCACGATCTCTTAGAGATGTTCCTGCCTTGCCATGGGCACCTATGTTCTCGAGACTGTCCCCCTCCATGTTTCCCCAAACCCATCTTCCCATGTCTCCCCTACAGATTCCTCTCAATCCTCCAAACTTGTATGTGCATGTATTTGTTTGCCCAGGTGCCTGCTGCTCCTTCTTAAATACTTTTGGGCAGGGGTGTTAGTAGGAGGTGCAGTTTTGACTATTGATGGAGTATTTATGCTGGTGACAGAGCTGACTGGCCCCAACATTGACTGGCACAGGGCAGCTCATGGTCTCCTTTCCTGCAGTCACCCACTACAGAAACCTTGCCATTTATGCCCAACAAAATAGTGAAGGCAAAAAAAAAAAAAAAGGTCAATTAAAATTAATGTTCATATTTTCAGCAGAAAACATGGTCAATCATGAAAATACCTGACAAAAGTCACTGCAAGTGAAAATTTCATCCCATTTTGAAATATATACTTTATCCAAGCTCAAGTTATTAGCTTCCATATATGGGATAAAAATCTGAAATAAATACATAGAAGAGTGTAGAAATCAGGCATTATTATCAAGGTCTTTTCTGCCTTTAAAATCTCTTATTTTAAGTTATATCAGTAGAACTGAGACTATAAAGAGGATGCTAATATATTAACTGTGAAGTCAATAATATATATACAGTGCATCTCAATTCTCTTATGTGGCAGCTGGATATCTGTTTTAAAAACTGACTTTTAAATTGTCAAAGGACTGATATTTTTATAGGCAAGACATGTTTTGTATAATATTACTGCTAAGGTGGTATTTAATAAGATTGGTTGATTACATAATCCCAGAATAGTTAAGGTTGGAAGGAACGTCTAGACGGCCCTGTTCAAAGCAGAGGTGTCTTCAAACTTAGATCAGGTTGCTGATCTAAGGTTTGCCATGTCCAGGCAATTTTTGAAAGTCTCCAATGATGGAGACTGCACAGCCTCTCTGGCAGCCCTGTCTAGGCAAAATAAATCCACGTTCCCTCAGCCGTTCCTCACACATGCACTTCAGTCTCCCAGCCATTTTTATCTGTATCTTCCTAGTACCGTGATACTCAAAAACTAACATGGTACTCCAGGTGCATTTTCACAAGTGCCAATCACTTCATTTGACTCTCTGGAAATTCTCTTTGTTAGGCATTTTTATCTTGTTTAATTATTTTTTTCACTAATATCATGTGCTTAGGGAACATAAGATCCAAAGCTGGATTTTATATTCTATTCTGAGCTACTTAAAAAGTCAAACAAATAATGTAATATAAAAATAAGTTTCTTTCACTTACAAGTCATCATGTCTAAAAGGACAAGAGTTCAGCTCAGTTCAGCTTTCTTACAACTAAGGGTGCCAAAATGAAATATAATTGCTGTCAGCTGAAGGAACTGATTAGTTACCCATTGGTTCAAGGAAAATAATTCCAGTCTTCGTAATTCCAGATTAAATTAAGAGAAAAAGAGTCATCAGCTGTTCATCAAGAGTGGAAAAATAAATATAATTTATCTACCATCTTCATGAACTTTTACTTCTCTGAACAGGAGTTGTGTTTGTGTGTATAGAGACGAAGGAAATAAAAATGAAATAAATATATAAAAACAGCAACAAAGAAAAACATCTTTTGGCATTGTATTGACAGCTACGTGGTTATTAGCAAAGCTGAGATACCCATCAATTGTATATGTTAGAAGAATAAGCATCAGCACTAATAGGCTGTCATTCTGGGAGGGATCTAGATGGGATGAAGCTGTTTGCCAGGGCCTTTTAAAGCTATTTTCTGGAACCAGAGCACAGTGCAACCTCCAGATTACAGACTCTGCATGGCCATGTATCCTCATGGCCAAAAGCTTTCTTCCCCATCCCCTTTGAAAACAGTGGGAACCTATTCTTTTCTTCTTTCTGACTTTTAGGAACATATTGCCTTCTTCAATATCTGCACATTGACATATCCCTGGACTCCCATCAAGAAAAGGCTCTAGAAACAGCCATGCAAAGGGCTCCAGCCTGCCACTTTCACCTATAAGTCTATGATCCTCCTCAGCCACCATTCACTTTTTTGTGGTGGGGCAATTGTTAGTGGAGCTGCACAAATAAATGATTTAAATTTAAAATAACTTTGCAGGAAAGGAAAAAAATAAAATAAAAAGGACAAACAATCTGGGGAGCCAGGAGTGGACAGAAATTGTGAAAACTAAAGTTTAAATTAATCCCAAAAATTGTCCAAACAGGTGGGTTTCTATGGATGTCTAGTTTATATGAGGTAGCCCGACAAGAACTGAACAAGGTAATTTCCCTGAAGAATAAACAATCTGACCAAGGAAATAAAAACACCACAACGGAAGTTGTGCTGTAAACAATCAATACCCAGTAAAAAAGATGAAGTTAAAAAGAGAAGTGGGTGCCAAAACTGAAATAAGGATCCAACGAATATTTGGCATACCTTCACTAAGTAAATCTGCATACTCCTCCTTAGCTCCGCACTTTCCCTTCAGTCTTTAACACCCATGTATGTCCCCTCCCCTTCCTAAGCCACTTTTAATACTCCTGCTGTTCCCCCAGCACTTCTTCAAACCTCTTTTTGCAGTTTACCTCATGGTTCTTGCTGTTCACTCCCTTACCCAACCACTCACAGCATCCTCACCCCTCTGGCCTATGCCTCCCCATTTTTGACTTCCATTTTTTCTAGTATCTGTCTTGAGTTCCTGCTTGTCTTGCCCAAATTGTCCAAGCTCCTCCTGGCCTCTAAACTCAGTGTGTTTTCCCAACTTCATCCTCAGTCTCTGCCCCATCTCTTCTCCTGGAACATGGTCACAGACGTTTCGGCCATTCATTCCAATCACCCACAGCTCCTAGACATTTTCTTTTAAATAGTCAACTTGGGGAAATTTCATTTCCATTCAGCTTAGGTTTTCAAGCATAACAGCAACAAAATATTGCAGTGTCTAACAAAGGAAGTAAGGGAGTTGGCAGTGCTAACAGCTTTGTTCCTGTGACAGAAACAGACTTGCTAACATAGATAGCAAGAATAACACTTCCATTGATTTTCAGAGATGTAGGTTTCTGGCTGTGTGGGCAGCAAACATGAATACATATCTGTAATAATCATATGTTTCAGACAAAAATGAATGTTACATATAAACCAAACATTTCATTCTCCCCCAAATTCCATCCTCTTTATAAATAAAGGATATTTTTCCTAAGAGGAAAAGTCATCAAAGAAGAATGTGTCATTCTTTTATGGACTTTTAAAGTTATCCATTATTTTGTTCTTGGCAATACAGAAATACGAGTGATAGAAATTTGGCAAATAGTGGGAAATTGGAGCAGGTTCCCATATAAAAAAGAGCATTTGAAGATGATTGACGTTGGATGATCATCTTACTAACTGGAAAACATTTGATTTTGTTGTAGAATCTGTGGTTAAGAAAAAGCAATATGATCTTACTTTTTAATGATATAACTAAACACTTCCTATAGTCATTATTTCCTATGGAAAAAGGTTTTTCACTTACCTCAGACAAGTTCAATTATACATTATGTTCTATGACGAATACATATACCACCACTCCATGTTTTATTTGGAGACAACGGCATATGTCAGTATGCACAGTTGGGATTTTCTCCTCTTAATTTGCTTTTGTGCAAGTAAACACAGTTTTCCATAAGCAACATAAGTGAGATGGCTAAAAGCTCTGCGGTATTTCTGGCAGAGACCTGAGAAGGCCCTGAGCAGTGAAGATGAAGGCCAAGCATTCCACATCGGAAGACTGTTTGGGGAGTTAAAATGCAAACCATTGAAAGATAATTCTCCAGGTGAAAAACTACTAGAACTAAGCTATGACCACACACTGGAGCAATTCTGGTTTATGATAAGCTTCCTGGTGTGTTGCTGCATTACACTGAGGAGACTGATCACTACAGAACAGTCATAGAGGAATATTCTGAGCCACACTTTGCCCTGCTTCTTTCTTTTTCCAGCCCGCACTATTTAGTCGGAGCAATTTGCATTTAAAATCCACCCAGCATCACATTTGTCTGTGTGCCTGGGAGACATTGTGGATATTAATGACAAATTGTTTCCTTTATTCTCTCAGTAACTTAGGTTTTAAGAAGCCCAAGTTAATCTTTGTAAAGTGAAAAGTAATGCTTTTTTTAAGTAATTGTGTTTGTCATCCATGTGTTCTAGCAGTAAACTAGGCCTTTCAGGAAGAATAGGGTAGCAATTTAATGTAAATAATGTAATAGGATCTCTTTAATGGCAAATATATCTAATATTTACCTGAAGGACATATGAAAAGTTCTTCAACTCTTTGAGTTCAGCCCACGTAACTCCATAATAATTAAAACCAAATGGAGACAAGCCCTTCTCTTACAGCTGTTAGACTTAGAAAAGGCAAAGTTTTAAAACATTCTCAATCTCAGTGTTTGTACCTTTAAAATGATTTTTTGCTTTAGCAGTGATAAGCAGTCAATCCTAGTGAGATTAGCACACCATTTACAAGCAGTCAAGGGCTGTTAGCAGTTCAGTTAACATCTAACAGGTACTTGAGCGGTAAACTGCTCCATTTATAAAATCCAAAGTGCCTTTTGTTTATTTACATTGGTTTCAAAGGCAGGAGAAATGTCTGCAACCTTGCACTGACCTAACTGCTGGCAATACACTCTATACTGCTCCCTAAGAGAAGGTTTCCTTCAGCATAACTACAACCCTACTTCTTCTAAGAACCCTTTGTGATTTTCAAGAATGGCTTTAAAAGGAGACTAAGACAAGCAGGTGAGAAAGATCTATCCACCCCATCTGGCCAAGGGAGGGCAGGTAGGTTATTATAGACTGCAAAGAGACCAAATGACTCAGTGATGCTAGACTACCTTGTAGAAAAACAAGCATCATCATTATCTCGATCTGATACAAGGATGGAGTCTCTGGACATGATAAGGGCAATCCTCAGATCTTCTTACCATGTGCGGTGGGACTGAAGTCAGAGCAGGAGCTCTCTGCTGAACTTACTTAAGCCCCTGAACAACACAGTACAATCAGGAGGGACAGCCTCAAGGAGAGCAACGGGAATGCACAAGGTTGCAAGAAACATAACTGGGAAAGATTGGAAAGAGTCTTAAAACACTGATAGAACAAGAGGAGTGCTATGAAAAGTTTCTACCAAAGAAAGCGAATTACATCCCCTCCATATAGCTGTAATGAAAAACTAAAGCACCTAAAATTCAAAAGAGAAGTGTTAGGCCAGACTACAGGAAATTTTTCTAAGGTAAGGAAAATAGCTAAATAGCAGTTTATGCACTTTTGAAACTACAGAGATGACTTAGCCACATTGCCACAAGAAATGCAGAGATCTAACCTGTTAGAACACATTTGTTTATCCCAGTTCAGGGAGTCAAAACGATATCATCTCATTGTTTGGTTACAATATCCTTTGAAATTTGTTCACACAGGCTTAATGTGAAATGCAGACATCACTTCCCACCCTGTGGAAATTTCAAGAAGGCTGTCTCAAGCCTTCATGAGTCACCTAGCATAAACCCCAGAATTACCAAAAGTTATTGAGGCCCACTGGTGTGGGTTATCACATAACAATTGCTCAGAGTCAATACAGAGCTAAAATTCTAAACCAAAAGAATCTCTAATGTAATTTTAGTGGTCAGCTGACTTTTACTATTAGTGTATTTATCTATTTTTGATATGCTGAAAAAAAGATTGGTTTCATCTTTCAGGATATCTTTAATAAACATTTTGGTGAGCAGAAAATAGCATTTAAACACTCATGTACATTGATCCTTGAGAAAGTATTATCCACATGACCTTTTTTCTGGTTCTTTTGCAGAATATCTGCCAAAGAATTCTTTAGGGTCTTCTGCTAAATGGGCAGATTAAGTTTGCTTGAAAATATTGATAATAACCATAATGTAAAACACATTAAATTAAACATTATTAAACTTTTTATCTGTTCACATTCTAATTTAGCAAAAAGTGGAGATAGAGATTTCATTAGTGCTTGCTTAATCAGTCTCTAAGTCATTCCTAGTGCAGCTCTTGATTAATCATTTAATCAATGTATTGATCTATAAAATGAATATGATGTTAATCTCCAGACCTATTACATTCCATTAGTTAGCTGAGTTCATTTAATAATGGTGGAAAATATCAAATACAGTCAAGGGTACATAAAGTTCTTTATTCCATTTAGAAATATAGCTTTCCTGTGTGGTTTGGTTTTTCTCTTCTGGAAGAGATTTAATGTGTCAGGGAATCCAACAGTAGCATAAATCAACATTCTGCAGGATATCCGATATAGCACATTTACATTTTAAAATATAAAGGATTGTGGTAAAATATACGTGTAGAAACATTTGGTAACATTTGCATAATTGGTAACTTGGTCTTACTTCATCACAGAAATGAAAAATGGCCAAATCTTTGCCAGGTAATACCAGCTTTTTCCCACTGACATCATATTAGCATGAACATAGAGCTTAAGGGAGAAGCCATTAATATAGAATAACACAGTGCAAAGCCAAATGGAAATTCAAAACTATCCCCTTTCTCCGATCCGAGGAAAATTCAATTATGCCTGTGTACTCCCTGGCAAATACTCATCTATCTTGTCCTTGGATATCTCCTGCGATTGAGGTCCTACCAGCTGGTTATGTGAGCTCTTCCAGATCTTAAAGAAGTCAAAAAGACTTGAAAAGAAGTCAGATTTTTCCCTAAATTCTGCTCCATGTTCTGAGAAGACATGACTACACTAGACAGGATGGTTCTGTAACCTACTGGAAGTTAGAGATGAGAACAGAACTGTGAAAGAGGATTAATTTTTCAGCTGTGGATTTTATTGTTCTGCATTTGGGGATCATTTGAAATGATCATCTATAAAGCCTTTGGTTGAGGTCTTGATCACATTGAAGTCCTAATAACTTCAGATGCCCTAGTTCAGATGCGCAGTTTTCAATCTCCAGGGAGTTACTTTGGAATGAAGGGTCACAGGCAATAACCTAGAAAAAAATGGAAATACATGAGAGAGACAAAATGTAATTCTGAACTTTCATAACAGAATGAATGATGTTACATTGTTTCTCTCCAGGAAAGACACTCTCAACATAATGTGGCAACCCTTTAAGGCTTGACCAACAAACCACTTTCTCAAATTGTACAAGCAACACACATAAAAATTATCTTCTGCTGGTCTCAGTTTGGAGATACTCATTCTTGGAGCAACTTGCTCCTTCTGAAGTGAAATTGTTTCCAAATATTAGTAATTCATGTAAATTCTGAGGATGAAATTCAACTTGATTTAGTGGACTGCAGTAACTAAGTGTCTTCTGTAAAGCTTATGTCTCATGGTGCATGATGAACACTGACAGGCTAGCCATAAACCCACTCTAAAGTCACTGTTTACCTCTTGGGATTCTGCCTCTAAAGCCAGGAAGCTGCCAGGTGTATATGGCACATCACAGAAGACATCAAGACATTACTCTGCCCCTTTTTCTTGATGCCCAGTTCAATTTTGTACAAGAGCATCTTTAGTAAACCATAGTAACACTCTGTTCTTTCATTATTTATTCTTTCATTTTTTTCATAAGATGGGAACACTTTTGCTAGGATTCAGTATTGTTGGTGGTTTTATGTTTCAAACAGCTTTCTATATATATTTCTTGATGTCAGGCCAGTATAAAAGATGAAAATGGTTTAATTCTCTGTTGTGACAAATCAGGGAGAAAGAATTATCAGTGAATCTAGCAATGGGCAGTGTTATTAACAGTGATGCAGAGCAGTCTACATAGTGATACCCAATGACAACTTGTTTTTTTCAGTGAAGATGAAATTACTGACATAAAATCATGGTGTTGAAAGAATTTGAACTGCAAGCCAGCCATAGGCTGGTGTGTGGCCTTGTACCTCATCAGACCAGTATAGTCACCCCAACTCTGAGGAGTCTTGAGATTTCTGAACAGCATAGATCAACATTTTTTTCCTGTGTCTATGTCCATTGGGTTGTGGCTCCTGGCAGATACATTTATAATCTAATCAATTTTGTTTATATGCATAAATCTGTCCTGGAACATATTTGGTCACAAAGACCACACAGACAATGGTTGTTAGGAAGCAACTCTGCCTGGAAGAATGAAAACTAGTTAAGGGGATCTGTGTGGACAGCAAACTGCATTAGTGCCTGCCAGAACTTGCTCCAGCAACCAGAATACACACCCTAAAAACAGGAGAGCTTTTTCCAGGACAACAAGGCTTCATTTTACACAATGAAAAAATATGGACAAGAACTTTTTCAGCAATGTATCCAGGTGATCTTTCAAAACTAAGTTATGTAGAAATAATTAAGTGATGATTTTGCGTTCGGCCAGTAGTTTTATGTGAGGAAAACATCTTAAAATTCCTGGCTTGAAACTTATGTTTCAAGAAAGGCAATATTGCTTTATTTAATTTAATCAAATACCGCATAATAAGATGGCTGATGTTAGACTGAACCATAATTGTAAGCCTGTAGGCTCATATTGTGACTCTGTATACAAACATTAAGACAAACAAACAATGAATAGTTCTAAATGCCACCCAAGTATCTTAGTGTTGTAAAGGATTTGACTGTAATGTATACTTTCTCTGTCTTAAGGTTTGTGGGATAATTATGAGTAACACGTTGTTTTGGAAACATATTGTATGGAAATGAACAAAAAACAAGAAACAGGATTCACATTGAATTTCAGAAAACCTTAAAAAATATTAAATTGATACCACAATAACTAGATGAACAACTAGAGTTAATATAGTTTCTACTATCTTGCTATCATCAATGCATGCAATGCTATCACTTTTTCCTGCTATGAAGTAATTTATAAAAACTTCTAATAAAGCTCCACCCACTCATTTTATTCCAAGACATTTTTTTCCATTTACTACTAATGCTTACTCCCCTGTCTACTACCAATTTCTCCCCACATTACTATGCAATGAAATAATCTAGAATAAGGTTTTTTTTTTTTTTTGGTTTGGCTGCGCAGTATGCTGATCTGAGTGAAGTGACTATTTAATTCGTAGCTTAATTCAGCACTCAGTTGGCTCTTATTTAAGTTCTTTGATGCCCTCTGGGAATATTCAGGCCATCTTGCAGCAATCAGCAGTGCAGGCTGTTAGTATGTATGGGGAGGTTAATCAGCCCTTTGGTTAATTGTATGCTCGCATCTGGGCAGATGCACATGCTCCAGTGCAACCCTCAGACTATGGTAAATAGGAAATTTCCAGGGAAAATCAGCACCATTTCAAAATTTCTGACTGGCTTAACGAGCCTTGGTCTTTTAACCACAATGGTTGTGCTTAAAAGAGATTGCAGCTGATGAATTCCATCCCATCATTTCCTGATGTGAAATCACATATTTTTGGAAGCTATCCTCGCACTTTGAAAAGAAAATCTCAGCACATATCAGCAAACTTTCTAAGCTCGTATAAATACACTCTAATATTGGAGGACTAAGAAGCCCCATTTATTTCAGTTTGTTCCACTTGTTCCTAGCATCAGCAAAGAACAGGCAGCTTTTCAGATTAGAAGCTCTGAACAATAAGCTGAATAAGTGATTATCCTTATTTTAAGGACTGATAATGAAATTGTTCCAGATTTTTATGTGACAACATATGGCATTTCATGCACCTCCCCAAGGCGAGGTACTTCTGTTGGAAGATGAATTAAGTTGTTGATGCATTATCTTATTTCCTGTGGCAGAGATTTTGCTCCTGGCTCTGGAAGCAGACAAACTCTCATAGTCAGCTCTTAACTCCTTGTGCAATCTTGGCAGTGGCAACCAGGGTTGTTATTGCCAGTTTCTGTCATGCCGAGAATTTCTTGGGCATAAGCAAATGCTTTATGAGGGTTTAAGGAGCTGGCTGGGGCAAAAGAGAGGTCCAAAGAAAGACACATCCAAACTTCAGATGGAGCAAAGCTTCATCAGAGCTGAGTTGGTAGAAATAGGCTCCTTTTGCCCACACAATGGTGAATCTTGTCTACTTCAAAACAGACAGCACAGCATTTATGTTAGTGGTAATTATGTGGTGGCTCTTATATTTGCTGTTGCTTTTGCTTTTGCAAGAATGTCATCTTGCTTGCCAGGACTTGTTTGAAGTAGCAATGCACTCTTTTCCACTATTCCAAAGAATATTCCCTGTGTCTTTAGAATATTCAATTTCTAAAGCCTCTCTGTGTGTATTCAGGTGAAAGAGTCATATGTTTGCAAGTTGCTGCTCTCAAGATTAATCAGACTTTGCACAGAACTTGTGCCAATGTCAAAGAAAGAAGGCATTTCACATGATTTTTTTTTTCATTTCCTGACTGGATTAGGTATATTTTGTGCAAGCAACTCTAACCAAAATATTATCTATAAGACAGCTGAGCCAGAAGCTGTGTAGGTATCTTTTCAGAAGAGTTCCAGGTTTAAGAAAACCTTATTTATTTGTCTTCTCACCCACATAATTAATGGAATGCTTCCCTCTCATAATTCCATAAAGGTTTATTTAAAACTGTGACACCAAATGATTATCAAGTTGCTGGTTTTCTTATAATAGCATATTATTCAAGGGTTTTCTGACTTAGGCAAATTAAGAAATATCATTTTAGATACATTACACAATAACCAAATAAGTTGCTTCTAACTGCAACTTGTATTCTACTTGCGTGAAAAAAAACTCCAATTTCCATTTATTTTGGAAGAGATACCAAACGAAAAGTTTAATTCTCTTCAGTATCTTTAATGTCCTGTCTGGTATTATTCTTTTAAAGGTGAAGCAATTGTTTGGAGTTACACATCACTTTAGGCTGAGTATCATGTTTTGATATCCAGCCATTCAAGGGATTTTTCAAAACACAACAGCCCATGAAGACAGACAAGAGAAATACAGTCAACCAGACAGGCAAGCATGGCAGAACATACAAAGGTTCATTCAAGGTCACTACAAAGTTAGGGGCAGCAACAGGCCTGAAAGATCAAGAATCTTCTGTTCCCAAACTAAAGCATACCGTAATTTTCTTCTCTTTCTCTCTTCTTTTTCCCCTGTCCCAACCTCTCCTTCCTTTTCCATTAAAAAACAACTAGCAAGAAAGTCATGCACAGACACATCTTACATTATTTCTGTTTTCTTTCTTCTGATTTTGAGCTGATGTAGAGACTTCTGTCACCTGATTGGACTATGAATGAAACAATTGCGGTTAATTGACTTTTGGAAGAATAAAATTTAGGCATTAGGAAGCATGAGATAGATACAAAATCAATAGCACATCATAGGACCAATCCCAAGAGCATTCCCTGTACAGTTTAGTGTGTTCTAGTCCCTCTAAATTCAAACATTCTTCACACATTATTTGGTCCCTGTTTCACAGGGAAAAGTAAAATTCAGTCTAGGGTTCAGACTATATCACTGAAAACAAGAGGTGTTACAGACCTAATTAACTAAGAAAACTAATGGAAAATTTAACCTATGACACCATTAAATTTCCCCCTTCTCAGTGTTTTTGTGATATGATTACTAGCATTAGAGTATCTCTGCAGGAACTACAAAACTGCAGTAGTTCCCTAATATGGAAAATAAAATCATACATCTGGTTTCTTTAATCATCTGTTTTGTTTATCTTTGATTAACTTAGGAACCACTGACTCATACTCCCTTTGTCATGGTTGCCTGCTTGCTTTATTTTTAGGTCATTACCAGGGATGAGATAGGATTACTGAAATGCTAGTTTCTTGACCTTGAAGTTTTCTTACGTGTTTTTCTTAATGTTGTGTTTTGAATAACTTGTCTGATGTTTTAATATGATGCCATCACACACAAAAAAAGGTCATTATTCCTTAAAATATGTATGGGACCTTGCAAGAGAACTTTCTCTTTTCCACTCTCCTTGCTCTAAGCAAGAGAAGGATTTCTATTGTCATAGAAACGGGTGAAAGGAGATTAGGAAGGAAAGTTCTGACAGCCTATGCATTATAACTTTTTTTTGGAGTTCGATTGTTGTTGGGGCCTTAGCACTTTTACAGGATGAAGATGGGCACGTTGTCCCTGGCACAAGAACAGTGCACATAGACTTATGAAGCATTTTGACAAGAAACCTTGTGACGGTCTTTGCTACTGCCTAAATCATTACCTGACATTAGTTTTAGCATTTCTACCTGTGACTGAAGTTTCCCCTTATTGAAGTAAAAGTATTTGATTAACTGAATTAAAATCTGTGCCTGAATTTCATTTGTCCATTTAGCAAATTGGTAGTCAAAACGTGAGCTAGAAATTTGCAAGGCATTTGGTAGATACTTTACTATGTCTTTATTCACATGTCATTGTAACTGAATTTTTGCACATTCTTCATAAAATGCACTAGCTTGCTTTTCTTCTTTTTTTTTATTTTAATGAATATCTCTTTGTAGTACACAAAGTACAAGCAAATGTTTGCTTTGTTTGCACGTGCTTGATTCAAGGAAATAACTGACCAAATATGTGTTATATGTGATGGAACACAAATCAGTGGAAGAACGTATCTGTAAAACATATGGCAGAACAACTCACTAATCTGGGAAAACAGATATGCCGTGTACAACAATTTATTTTAACTATTATCATGAATCCTCAAATCTGGCTATTCCAGAACCACACTTTTTTTTTTTTTTGTAATCCATGTATGCATAATTCTTAAAAACAAGCAGCTCATTTCAATGCTGGAAAAGAAAACAGAAAATCATGACAAGTGCAATGTGTTTTATTTTCTTGCACCATTAAATTAATTCACCTGAGGCTTTATCTTTTATTCTGTAAAAATATCTTTGCTGCTATTTTTTTTTTTAAGATTTACACAATTCCAGGGAAAGGTGTGGTATTTCAAAATACTGCTAAAGTATCATTCCCTGAAAAAATATATGATTGTGTGAGCCTCTGATCCAGCAGAGCAGTAAGCACGTTCTGAACTTTAGGTGGGGCAGCAGGGACACTAATGAAGCCCCTCTGAAAGGTAGAAATTTGCATTAGTTTGTTGCTGACTCTAGCCCCAGAGGCGGATGCAATGCTCAGTGACCTAATGGAAGTCTGCATGGGTAGTTTGGATGAAGTCCTACTTAGTTACTTTCAATTCATTGTCTATGTAAAAATTTAAAGTTATAACCAGGAGGAAAGCAGATTTATTTTGTTTTTGAGCTCATTTTAGCCGCGGGAGCTTAGCACATTTTGAGGAACAATCTACAATGTCTACTTTTGAGGCAGTACCTCAATTTGTGTTTATGCTACTGTGAGCTGGGTAAGGATTTAGGAAAGCTTAGGTTCAAGGAGCTTAAAGTAATCAGAGATGTGGATTTTATCTATATTATATATATATATATATAATATGTGTCATATGGTGTTTAGTGTAAGCATATGTTGCATGATTCCTAACCATATCTTTCCAATTTAAGATAGTTAAATCCCAGCCCTTTAAGAGTATTTCTTATCAAATAACATCAAAGTAAGGGAAGCCACATACATCTCATACTGGAAATAAGAAATAGGGGGGCTACTAATTTATTTTTAGTAGAGTGGATTTGGTTCTTCATTCCCCTTAAGTAGATAAGCATACTATTTACTGCATCACAGAATCTTTTTTGTAGCTGAGGTTTGAAATGACATAGAAGTTCTGGAAGCTTAGGAGTTTCTTCGGGTATAGACACTGACAACACAATGACAACGTTTGTTTGCTGTGTGATTGTATTCTGCAGACATAGGTGGATACAATTCAGTAACACTATTTGTGTGTTTAGTTTGCCTGCACAAAACTCTCTGTACACAATACATAATCTATGCCAAAGGCAGCTATATGCAAATCAGTGAAACTACATAGATAATGAACAGACACTTCCAAAAAATACTTTCATAAACTAGACGTAATGAAAACTACAAGATTTTTTCACCTGAACTATCCTTTCACCAGCCTGGATACCCTGTTCAAACAATCAGAAATTATTCTCTCAGTTTCTTCCAGAAGCTCTGTTTAATTTTTATATTCAAATTTAGACTGTCAACCTCCTGAAGTCAGCTTCTGACCCTGGCCATTATTTTTGAGAATTTTCACAGTAACTCTATTCCTTTCTTACATTAAAATTCCTAACATTACTTTCTCAATTAAAAAAATAAAAAAAGGAAATACAGGAATATACTTTATTAGCTGGCAAACTGTTTAAGCAAGATAAGCTGGTGACTGGTAAGGTGGTTTAGCTTTGCATCAGTGATCTGAATTCAGCTGCAGGACACTCCAAGCGCTGCTGAGCCATCAGCTCTCTGACATCTGATACTTTAAGGCAAACGAGTTACTTCAGAAAAGTACAGAACTGAACATTTTTGAGTTAATTAGAGGACTGAGCCACAAAACTCTGACGTAAATAATCAAAATACACAGGAACAGAACCCTTGCATACCTATTAATTTGTGGTGACTTGGTTTAGACATGCAGAGCACCCTGAGTCAATTACATGTTGATGTGAGAAGATTACTGATTTTTCAAAGAGTTGTTGTTTTATACTTTCTTTTATGTCAGGTATTGCTACCATTTAAGCTCACATGGAACCATGGAGCCTTCTTCCCTGTCAGGACAAACCATAGAAAAGGATCAAGAGCACATTATGCAACAGAATTCACGGTGATTTACTAAACAACGAAGGAATGCTGAGACTTCGGGGTCTTGCAGCCATTGCAGGGTTTTGGAGAAAGTTCACACTTGTGGCTAGAAACATCAGTCCAGTATAATTATCTCTTCCAGTGTATCTGCCTAGTAAATGCTGTACCTTTACACATGGTTGACATAGGCTTTATTTTCCATTTTGTTTTGCATTTCTCTTTCCACAGTAACTGCCAAAGATCACCCAGTCCTTATTTGCAAAGCATCCAAAGGTTGAGTTTCCCTGAAAATTGTGCAACTTACACATGGAGTTTCATTCCCACTAAATTGTAATTAGATTTTGACATTGCCTAACATTTCTGAATGTTCAATACAGCTTACTTTTAATGAGACACAGCCAGGAGACAGTTAGATTAAGTTAATTTCTATTTGGATGTGGACAAAAATTCTTTTGGCATTTACGTATTGTCTCGTTGTTTCCATCACCATCACGTTTTCGGGAGGAAGGAGGGACTCATGCCCAGTGTGAATGGGGAGGCTGGCCTACCGCCACACATACATGAAGCTATCTCAGCAGCAAGGCACTTAATGTCCTTTGGCACATGAACTGCAAGGCAAGGCAAGGCTCATAGCCCCAGAGACAGCAGAGCCCTGAAAGGTTCCCCTTCTCCCCGTGCCCCATGTAGCCCTTTCTGCAACTCCAGCTTTTGATGAAGTGGCCCTATTTGCATTTCTATGGATGTCAGTCCCATGGTAGCCAAGCAGGATATGAAGGGATATGAACTAGGATCTTTTCAGGTCCACAACCACAATAAATCTGCACTGGCACACAACACAAAGATATATGCACCCAGAAATGATATAATTTTGCATATGTCTCACTAATCACAGCTAATCAATACATATGAGCATAATTTATCACAACTTGTCATGATCATGGAATCAGAAAGCAGTTGAACAGCTTTCTGGAGATCATCTAGTTCAATCCTGCTGCTCAGAGCAGGGTTCACTAGAGCAAGTTGGACACTGTTTGGGCAGGGATACTCATCATAATCAGATTATGCTTTGAAAAATCACCGGGTTTCTAGGATCATGGGGTATGCCATTCTCACAAAGGAAACAGATTTAAATGGGACCCACACCTATGAATAAGTTTGTTTTGAGGAATCTTGACTGTAAGTTCTAATGAGTCCTTAAAAAAGAAACCTTTTTCTGTAACTTCTCTACATCAAATAATGTCTGCAACAGCATCAAGAGATGGTGAAAGATAATGCTGGCCCTCAGGTTGTGTACCAGTCCTCGATTCACAAAAACCTTTAAAATTTTGTCTTAAGAAAGACTGTTTCTATGCTTAGACATAAGCCTCAGTGTACCACCCTGACTGAGTGTCCATGCTGCCATTAAGTACCATTGTTTTTTCTCAATATTCCAGGGAGTGATGAAAGTGTGCTGTCACTTATGCCTGAATATCACACTGCTGTGAATCTTGTAGACAAATACTTGAATCATCAATATATTCTGATTTCACCTCACTCCATCTCTTTACTGGCTTGGCAAGAGCACTTGTAGATTGAAGAGTCTGATATGTCAGACTACATCTGACATGGATCATTGCTTGTCATCTTGGATGGCAAACTCATGCATCACAGAGGAGTCATATCCTTAATCACTTCTTTTTTTTTCCACAGTACCCATCTTCTGTGCCCCATTATAGCCTTTGCACCACAGTGTCATAGGGCAGTGAGATGGATTGAGAACTGGCTGGACGACAGAGTTCAGAGGGTCGTGATAAACAGGGCTGAGTCTAGTTGGAGGCCTGTGGCCAGTGGTGCCCCCCAGGGATCAGTACTGGGCCCAGTGCTGTTCAACTTGTTCATCAATGACTTGGACGAGGGCACAGAGTGCACCCTCAGCAAGTTTGTGGATGATACCAAACTGGGTGGACCAGCCAACAATCCAGAGGGCTGTGCTGCCATTCAGTGGGATCTAGACAGGTGGGAGAGTTGGGCAGAGAGAAACCTCATGAGATTCAACAAAGACAAGTGCAGGGTCCTGCTCCTGGGGAGGGATAACCCCAGACACCAGTACAGATTAGAGGTTGACCTGCTGGAAAGCAGCTCTGTGGAGAGGGATTTGGGAATTCTAGTTGAAAACAAGTTAACCATGAGGCGGAAATGTGCCCTCGTGGCCAAGAAGGCCAATGGGATCCTGACCTGCATCAGGAGGAGTGTTGCCATCAGCTCAAGGGAGGGGATCCTGCCCCTCTACTCAGCTCTGGTGCGGCCACACCTGGAGTATTGTGTGCAGTTCTGGGCTCCCCAGTACAAGAGGGACGTGGAGCTTCTGGAGAGGGTCCAGCGTAGGGCCACGAAGATGATTAAGGGACTGGAACATTTGTCCTATGAGGAAAGACTAAGCAAGCTGGGCCTGTTTAGTCTGGAGAAGAGAAGACTGAGAGGAGATTTGATCAACATGTTCAAGTACCTGAGGGGTGAATGTGGGGAGGATGAGGCCAAACTCTTCTCTGTGGTAGCCTGTGATAGAACAAGGGGTAATGGGTGCAAGCTGAAACACAGGAAGTTCCATCTGCATCTGAGGAAGAACTTCTTTCCTGTGGTGGTGACAGAGCGCTGGAACAGTCTGCCCAGAGAGGTTGTGGAGTCTCCTTCTCTGGAGATCTTCAAAACCCGACTGGATGCCACCCTGTGCCACGTGCTCTAGGTGTCCCTGCTGGAGCAGGGGATTGGACTAGATGATCTCTACAGGCCCCTTCCAACCTCAACCATTCTGTGATTCTGTGGCTGCATTGATTTCTTTCATTTGACTGTAGTATTTGCCACCTATCTCAATTCCAAATAAGGGTTGACATCCCAACAGCAAACTCATGCACCTCCAATATTCTCAAAGCTATTAAAGTTCCCCTCAACAGTAGGCTCACTTCATCCAAATACACTGCAAATATATTTAAAGCTTGAAGTTCCATGAGTGTTCTTCACTCTATAGACCTGATCATTACTGTCTAAATGTTGAACAAGATGCAATGATGAGCCACCTTAAGCCTACTATACAATATGTCATGCATGAGGAACAGAGATGGTAAAAATTGCCAGCAATAGCAAATATGTACATTTTCAGGACCACTCTTGCCTGAACTAGTATTAACTTGGTAAAAAGTATAAATGGTTTCACTAAAAGTCAGAAATTATAGGATGTTTTTGCCTTTTATTTTTGTGTGAATAGGAATCTTCACCAACTCCTGGGCATGTCCACAAAGGTTTCTCCCTTGCAGGCACCTAGGACAATAGCAGTGTCATTTGAAAGTCATTGCCTATATCCTGAAACCATTTTGAGTGAATTGTCAACCCGTCTGGAATTCTGGATATGGCTACATTTATCATGTATTCATATAAGGATTATGAGGAGGTTATGGACTTGTCTGATAGAGACAGTGTGCCACTGAGCAGTAAAAGACTGCTGCAGTAAAGGAAATGAGTCAAAAATAGCAGTTCAATATTTTCAATTTTTTTCTTCTGCTACATACCAAAAGGGCAATTGAAAAGAACTTCCAAGAAACTAGCTTATATGTACTCTTGGTCAGGGTCACAGTAAAATCAAAATCTGCCTTAATTCTGGATCTTGAGTAAAAATTGGCTCAAAATAGATAGACACTAATGATTTTCCTCTCCCATTTCATATTTTTCATGTTATAAGACATAGACATATGCATAGTAATCAAACTGCTTCAACAGATTAATGAATGATATTATTATTTGTTGCCGTTATTTAGTATATGCTGTGCCTATTAGTTTTATCTTCTTAGCCTGTTTTCATGAGGCAACTTTTTTTTTTTTTTTTTTTGAAAATCACCTTATAAACAGAATATTTAACAGACAACACACATTAAAAAGTAAACTAGTGACATCCTTGGCAGAGATAACATGCATCTTTCATCTAACAATTCCCGGTTGCCTTTCATATGTGACACGTAGACAGCAAATTTTATTAAAGCTTTATAAATAAAAGTTTGTATTATTTTGTATGGAATTCTATTTATCAATTTGGGTAACTCCCAAATTCATGTTTGTGAAAATTTATCAAGTATGATAAGTATGATCTTTTGCCAAGATTTCAGGTAGAAGTATTTCACAAATGCCTGTTTTATATTTTGTTGTATTCTAAAATGACAATATGCTATATTCTGCTGTTATTCTGCATTTGGAATTTCCATTGACATCAATAGAACAGTAAAATTAGAAAGAGTAGTCTAGGGTCCAGGTAAGTAATTAAACTTCTTTTCAGTGGAAGGAACATCAAGCTGACTTTATTTATTCTGTCCTCATTCCCTCCATTCTGCCCCTGTCCACACATCTATATACACTGCATAATCTACTAGTATGAAAATACGATAAGTCTGAGCAGTGGAAAAAGCAGATAATCCTCAAAAAATGAATTCTCAAGTGAGAATCTGATAGAAATCTCTGGATATCTTCTATTTAGAAATTAGGATATATTGTGTACTCAGAATATTGTTTCTCGGAGTCTTTGAATATGCCTAAACAAAAAAGCATGTCAGACATCTCAAGTAAAATGTATAAGGTGTGAGGTGAAGTTTCAAATGGATTTAGGTACAATGATTTTTCTTGGTATACTTCATATTTGGAATTAGCAGTCTATTCCTAACTCATGAACTATCTGGAGAAAAAAAAGTAATTCTTTAGTCCTATTCCTTTTCACCCTCAACATTTTAATGATTTTAGTATAAAACTTCTTAGAAAACTAATCCTTAAAAAAATCCTGACATTAGCTTATAAATTTTGTTTTGTTTTGTTTTTTTCTACTTTTACTGGCAGAAGGGGTTTGTTTGATCCTCAGACAGAGCAGTCTCATTTCTTTCTATTTTATCACTATTGGTCCTGGAAAAAAATAGAAATTCAGTGTAAAGTCATTGGGATTTACAATGGCAAAACAATTTATCCCCCAAGTTTGTTGAGAAATTTAAATTTATCACTATATGACAGAGAATGACAGTAGGTGATGCCATGGGCCCCCAGAAAAATAAAATATTTGTGGTTTTAGCCCCTGTCATTCTTTGATTGTTTGGTGTCTTTTAACTCCATTCCTCATTGTTCCCCCGACTCTAATTTATCTACTGTTCTTTTTGCTTTTGTATTATTGCCTTTTTACTTGATTTTTGAGCACAGCTTCTGTCTTATGGTTCTTTCTCTTTAACCCACACACATGCAATCTACACTGCTATTTCATTTTGTCTCTTCTCCACTATGCTCCCTTTCTGCTCTTTTCTCCTTTTCTTCTATGTGTTCCTTTATCTAGACACGTTTCTGCTGCCCTACAGAAGTTTATGACATTTCATTTTTAGTGTGTGTTGAACATCTCTCAGAGAAATGTTTTGTTAAAGCCTTATTGGAATTACATTAGCAAATGTGTTCATAGCAGGTCTTTGCTGCCAATCCCAAAGCTAGCTTCTGGAGTCACTGGATCCTGTGTCTGTTTCTGTCAGAACAGACAAATATAAGCTTGACTATTCATTAAACAGAAGCTATCTAAGGAAAAATATGGATGTAGCTTTTGTAAGACAATTCTACATTCCTTTATGCCTGCAATGAATTACTGCAAAATCATGATATTCTTTGTAGTCAAACAACCTAGCATCATTTATACTTAGGAATACAAACAAAAGAATCTCAATAGCAATGATCTCATGCTGTCATCTGGGATTTAGTAGAGTGAGAACATTTCCAAATATCTCTGTTATTTTAGATGCTGAAGGGTTTAAAGTAAGAGTTCTGTCTTTCTTTATGTTTGGAAAATTCCTGCATAGTTTATGCATCACGTTATAAATAAAGAACAATGAAGAAAGGGAAAAATAGACTGGCCATTGCCTCCTTAATTTGGTTCTGAGTGACAAATAGCTTTTATAGGAAATAGAGAAAGGCCTCTGCTCACGTCAGAGGAATGATCTTCAAAGGAAGAGCATAATGTCAGTAAAAACAGAAAACAGTGTGTACCTGTTAGCTTTTTACCATAATGTGAAGTTGCAGTAACAGACTGTCTCATTTTGTTTTTCCAGCTACACATTTATCTTCATTCATCAGTGAATATCATCCTTGAATAGGTCTGTACTTTTTTGCGCTCTTGTTTATACTTAAATATGCAGAAGGCCAATATAAGACATATCTATATAATAATATGATACTGCAGAACAAAGCTACCAACAAATTATCACCGACCTCCTGGATGCTATGCAGATGCCCTGCTCTGCTTGAGAAAGAGTGGTCTAGGTAGTCTACACAATCTGCTAAATATCTGACTAGAAAGAACTTAATAAAGCCATTTTTCCTTTCTTCTATTCGCATTTTATGTGTGTTACTGAAACTCTTCCAACAAAATCTCTCAAAAATACCATGGGATAACTAGGAAAGTTCCTAGCAATTCCTTGTGAGTAATGTCTCCTTTTTCCCCATTGCTGTAGCTACGATTTTTATTATTTGAATGTGTGTGAATCAGGGATTCCCTTGATTACTGCACAAACTATTGGATTTTTTTTAATCGATGAGACTTGTATAATGACTTTAATTTATACCAATGCATAGACTTCAGGGTAGCAGTCTGCAAAGCTTTTGCAGCTGGTTTGTTTTCACTGGCAATATGATTCATATACTGACATGTGTGAAAGTCAAATTTACAGATGAAGTAACCCATGTGAAATGGTAATAAAGAAGAGCTTTATCAAAGAGATGATTCACACACACACACACACACACACAAAAAAAAAAAAAGTTGTTAACCATGTCTGGAGCATCTTATTGACACACTGACTCGAGAATTATATGTGGAAAAAAATAATTTGGGTGAACGAAACAGACTTTTATGAGCTGCAAGACTTCAGCCAAATGCTGGTGATAGAAGTGCATGCAAACCCAGTGTATTATAGGGCCACAAATTCATGGCAAAACTCCTTTGAACTCCTTTGAATCAGAGAAATCTGGCTACTTCACACTGAATTTTGTAATACATTTTAAAAGTTATTTCTTAAATGGATGCAAAACATCATTTAAAGGTCTGAAGCTGAAATATACCTACATATCTGCCTTTTTAACCACTGTAATCCTTGAAATTCCATTATCACAGAACACCTGGGTTGGCACACATCTCTGGAAATCATCTGGATGATCTCTGGAGATCATTCTCCTGTTCAAGCAGAGTCACCTATGGCAGGTTGCTCAGGACACTTTCAAAAGGGATTTTGAATATCTCTCCATGGGTGGGGACTCCACAACCTCTCTGGCAACTTGCTCCAGTATTTTACAACCCATAACTTTAGTAAAAAAGCTATTAATAGTATTCAAATTGAACTTTGTTTATTTCAGTTTGCTCCTGTTGGCTTTTGTCCTGTCAGCTAGAACCACTGAGAATAACCTGGTTCCATCTTTGCACTCTTCCCTCAGGTATCTATATACAAAGATACAATCCTGCCCTGATCCTTCCCCATCCTAAACAGTTCCAGCTCTCTCAGACTCTCCTTACATGAGAAATGCTCCAGTCCCTTTAGCATCTTCACGGCCCTTCACTAGACTTGCTCCATGTCTCTCTGGTACTGGGGAATCCAGATCTGGAAACAGCTCTGCAGATGCTGTCTCACTTGGAGAACAGCTTAGTCTAGAGAATGATGGACAAATCCTCAGGGCATATCCTGCTTTCCTCCTCAGATATGTTCTTCTACAATATCAATAAAACTTACTTTTGAAAACGGGCTTTAATTTCCAACTACAGTTCTCTGCTTTCCTAACTCAGATGACCTCAGGCACAAGCAAATTAAGAAGGTGCTATATGTCTCATGACAGCTTCCTTCAGTTACTCCTCTCCTCAGCACATTCTTTAGTTATTTTTATTGCATTTCTCTCAAGCCAAAGTGGTATAGTAGGTCAGTTGTGGTACACAGGAGGAATGGCTTCAACTGGATCATGTACAGGAAGAATGAAAAAAGAAAACATTAAAAAGGTGATTTAAAGAGTTCCCTAGAACATGTTCCACTTAGTTATTCAAAGAAATTCTACCTAAATAAACATGTAGAAAGTCACTTCTTTTTTTCCAAAGGTTATATTTAGAAGGCAGAATTTTGAAAGTTCTTTGTAACAAAACTTTTTTTCTCATTGCTCTACCTGAAGTGGATCTAGGAACAGACCCATATTATCCATAGCCTTTTGCTTTTAGGATTCCAAGTCATATATATGGCAAACTGCTTCATTAAGTTCACAGGATTACTTACCTGTGCTCTAGAGAGACCAGTCAAGCCTACAGTCATTTCATCTAATTTCATATTTGTCAGATGGTATATTTAAACAACATTTACACAAGGAATTCTGCAACTTGTTTCATTTTCATATTAACATTCAGGCCAACTTCTCAAGAAGAAGGAATAAAAACGCAGTAGACAAAAAGCACTGAAGTACGCCATAGCTCAACAAACAGGAATGGACTTAAATGTGCAGGGAAATACTCTCATGAATTAAAGCCTTAGAATATTCCTCCAGGTTTATCAGGTAGTTCTACTGGGAGAGAATGAAAAGAATTTTTAAGTGAACTCATAAAATATTTTCCATCACTAAATTTAGCCACTGTGTCTTTTAACGGCCTCTCTTTAAAAGAAGGACACACCTTTGCCTCTGATCTTTCAATCTGCTCTGAGTTATCAGTCTGGTCTACCAGATAGGTTCTCTCATTGAAGTCATCATTTGATGGCTTTCTGCTGTGCAGTAAGCAACAGGACTGCGAGTCTCTTGTATGAATCTATTTTCTCATCTTTTCCAGAATGAACTGGTAGCAAGCTGAGTTTTCTGGTAGGGTTTAGGCCTTACGAAAGATGCTATGTGCTTTTGTTGGAGAAGGCAAAGAGAAAGAAGAATTTCAGTAGCTTGGGGCTGAGGCACAGAGATTAGTGATCTTTTTTTTTTTCCTGTTGGAAGTCATAGTCTCAGTCCGATCCACAAAAAAAATCTGAGAATTCACCTTTACCCCTCATAATGCACTTCAGAGAGCAAAAGAGCAGATCCCACTCCAAATCTTTATGCCAAATTTAAAGGCAATTATTTCATATTAGAAAAAGACTTTGAGCTTGAGACAAAATTCTATGTGATATTATTGTCGGGAGGCCTATTTCACCCATGGTAGTTAGCATGCCTGCAGAGACGTGCTCCAGCACTCTTGACTAGCTGAAGTTTCCAAACTGTTGTAGGTATCATGCCAGGGTTTATCACATTGCTTTACTCTAGCCAAGCAGTGATGAAAGCATGAATAAGGGAGGCCAGGTCATCCCCATCAGAATGGGACAAGGTATCTGAGCCAGCTGGAGATGGTAGGAAACATTACTCATGAGGGCTGCTATGTAAGAGCTTCACAAATGATCCAGGATTATGAAGCAGTTGGTCAGACTAGCTAGAAGCAGTTGATCAGACTAGCTAGACTAGGTGGCCAGTCAGTTCAGCTGACCAATAGGAAGAGTTTCATTGCCTCCTTCTGAGTTCCCCATACATCCATGGGCCCAACCCTCCTAAGTACAGGGAACATTCACAGAAGAGCTTAAAATAACTTTCTTCATGGCAGAGACCATTGGCATGGAAAAATCAAATTCATTTGTTTCCAAAAGTCCATTTCTACTTCTATTTAGACAAATTTCTTACAATTTTCACTCACATTTTGAGGCATCGGTTCCTAAAGAAAACTAATGTGTCTATTTATTTCAGTAGTCATATAAACAATATCCTTCATTTACAGAAAATCAAGCATTTCTTCTATTCCTCTCAGATATTTTTATTTGTTAACTTGCTTGTTTCTTATGGTCAAGCTGAGGTACTTAAGTCTGACTGCCTAATGAGGAAACATAAGTGGCTATTGTCAAGCAAGTATAAGCTACCATGTATTTGAGAAAATACTCATAATACACCCAGTTTTCAAAGTTTTTATTTCAAAACCAAGTAATTAGAAACCATAACAAATTAAAAGGTGACTTAAATGTCTTTGCTCTTCAGAGAGGTTTCAATTGTAAAATAATGCATTGTTGACTTCGGGATAGCCCTGCTGTCAGCAGGAGCTAGAATCAGGTGACTCAGAACAACCCCTTATTGCTTGCTTTATCTCAAAGGAATTCTCGTTGCTGCTTGTGGGTGCCTCTTGATTTTTCACTTCTGAGGAGAGTCTGGCTGGTCTTCCTCACAACCTCTTTTCTGTAGTACGGGATTTCAAGCTCACTGGCCTTCTTCCATCCCAAGGATGCCAGCTGCCTCTCCTTGCACACTAGACCCTAACCATTGCCCTCTCAGGTCTCTCCAAGTTTGATTGACAATAACTCTCTTATGCCAGGGACTCCCTATGCCTGCAAATTTTAGGCTTTTAAGTATCGTTAGCACATTTCTTCAGTCCTTGAAAGTTCTATTATAGTTTCTTGGCTTGTGATATTTTGCACTACGTTTCCATCACTGCAGGACTGCAGGCAGAGAGAAAAGCTTAAAAACATAGAAATGTTTTTATTTCCAAAGGAAAATTTTCAGTAGGACTTTTTAAAAAGTATAATTTGCAAATTAACCTGCCAGTATACAAAAAAATGCATGTCTCTGCAGCAGTTACAGCTTGTTTTACTTTGGCTATTCCTTTGATACGCCCAATGTTAATAATGAGCCTGATGAAATGCTAGAAAAAAACAAGACGCACAGTCCACATAGCTGTTTTTGAAGATCAATAGAATTTATTACAGGCCACTATGGGGCTTTTTAAAGAAGCGTGACTCTTGAATCAGTAAAACTGAAATGCTCTCACCATGCGGAGAAAGCAAAAGGTTAAAGTTCCAACCAAACCTGGATTTCCCATGGTCTATCACAGTTAAGATAAAATTTCTGTGACATTTCTCTTTGCCACTGTTTTTTTCTAACCATTTTCTAACCACTTGTAATAACAAAAGGACCAGGAACTCATCAATGCATTCAGGGTCCAGATAAATCTGATTTCAACAGAACTAAGACAAAGAATCTGAGCCAACTGGAAAAGCAAGTTAAGAAAATATTTTTCATGGCAACTTGAGGTGATCTAATGTTCCCATTGTTGTATCCTGGAGTTATTGGACCTGCTTCTAGGCATGCCTCGTCCTTAAGAACATCTCTAAAATATTGATTGGAGAGACAAGTATCCTATATCACATAATCACACAGTGGAGATTAATGGAAGGAATAAACATTCTGTATTAAAATTACCATAATGAAGAAATGTTATGATGTCATACACAATGCTTATCAAGGGTAGATTCTTTTTTTAGGTAGATTTAGGTAGATTCTAACTGGATGTTTTTCAATAAGTTCATTTTCATATGAAACAGCCCTGATATACTAAGAGAGTATCCCTTGAGGATTGCTATTTTTAACTTCATCTCGGAAAGGCTGCTAGGAATTCCAAAAGAGGAAGGGAAGACCCATGACATCATTCATTTTAGGAATGTCTGAAACAAATTCTTTTCAATTTTCTTCATACTTTTTTTTTTCTGTACAGGCATTGGAAATGGAAGAAAGAGAGAGTCTAACACTGCCTAAATGTCAGTCCCAAAAATATCTATTGATAAAAGTTACAGTGCAGGTGATTCATGTGTATCCAATGCATGCATATGTGTTGAATATGTATGCATTGGATATACATGATCAGCAATCATTCATCTATTAGTGAGATTTTTAATATCTGCATAGAATGAGTCTTCATAAAACAGATGGAAATTTTACTGCAAGGTATGTTAGATTGTGATTCTTTTGCTCTGCCAGAGAATATGTGTGTGATTATGAAAATTCTTTTCCACTAATCCCATCCACATCAAGGCCTGGTCTGTGTCTTTGACGTATTTCAAAATTGTGTCTAGATGGAATTTGAAACACTTGTACATCTTGTTCAGGAAATGACACAAAAGGAATGAACGAAATGTATGAAGGATGAAAGGATGAGAACTTCATCTCATGCAACAGTAAGTTTTGAAATATCTTATAAGATAGTCTTCATTCTTCAAAGAAAAAAAAATGTGTGCATATATATATAGAGATATATATGTTAATCATTGTTCTATGCTAACATGCATGTCAACTGCAGACTTCAGTAGTACAAAGCTGTTAAAAGTTCTGCTTCTTTACATCTGCAAGGAACACTGTGAAGAAAAAAGGAATACCAACAAGAGAATACCAATGCCGAGCAGCATTATTTCAACTGCATCACACATTCTCTGGCAGGTTCCCTATGAGAACCGAAGAGATGGTTCGTGAAATTTC
>NW_010579623.1:55219-67316 GCF_000705375.1 Tinamus guttatus
ACAAAACACAGGGGAAAAAAATAGCTTTGAAGATGAGTTTATAATGGTATAGTCAGACCAGTCATAGACCTACAGCAATCTCTCATCATTTCTAGTTACCGCCACTGACATTGTTTACAAAATCTCCATTATTTCTTCTGTTCAAATTCTCCAGTCAGATTTCTTATTCACTGACTTCTGTTTTCATACTTGCAGACTTGGCTTAAAACATTCACAGCTGAGAAAATAACGTTTCAGTTTCCAAGGAAAGATTTTTAAATAATTTCTTTTGATCACCCTAAAATACAGAGTTCCATATTTTTGATTAATGAAGATAGATTTTTATTCAAACAAAAAAAAATCACTGATTGTTTGAATATTTTAGCACTTCCGAAAGGTAGGACATACCCCCAGAGGCAGCTTAGCAAGACAGAGAATTTACTATACTCAATATCAATAAAGTTTAATTTGGGTTGTGTCTGTGGAGTCCTGCTAATTCATATGAATAATTATATATTCAGTCCAAAATCTAATTTGGAATTCTCTAGCATTTTTGAATTTCAGTTATCGCAAACAGCATATATAGTAGGGAAAAAAATTCTGTTCTATCTCAACTCATTGGCTCTGCCTTCTATTTTTAAAAGAAAGAAATGCAGGAACTAAAGTTCTCTTACTATAGATACCTCTCTGCTTTTGTACCAAGACATGTCTTCAGGATTAAAATAGTAAATATCATGAGGTTTTCAAAACTCAAATTATTTCCTGCAGAATTCTCCTTTTCCTTTTCAAAGCAAGATCATACGATTTGGCACAGCTATAGCAGAAGTCATGATTTTGAATGCAAAATGTGAAAGCAACTTTTTCCTGAGTTTAACTGCTGAAGAAAATTTCATTACCAGTAAATGAGCAGAATTTTTTTATGATGTCAATAATTATGGAAATATGGGCAAAGCCAGGGATATTGAAATATATCACCTGACTGAATTGTTGTATATGTTAATATCCACATAGCTCTATTGACACTTCCATATGCAAAAGCGTACTAAAACCTGTTATCCTGTGTTACAAGGAAAATTAAAAATAAAAAATAAAACAAATTACATGACAATAGATAAGAAATCAATAGCATATAGGTTTTTTGTTTATTTGTTCTATTTCTAGTTCTGGAAAACTGTTTGCATGTTCTGAATTATGTTATTGATACTGATACCAGAAACCTATGTGCCAGCCTCCACACACTGTATTGACCACGGAGCTTGATGATCTGTGTTGACTTTTATCTCTACTACAAATTTACAAGAGATCTGTTATATCTGGTATGAAACTCAGGCTAGAGGGTTTCAGCAGTCATTCACTTTACAGGAGCCTCCCTAGATAAAGAAGTGACTTCTGTAGATTAAATAGCAAAAATTCACTCTTTGAGAAGACTGGTAAGTAAAAACTGGCTCTTGAGATGGAAAATTTAGGTTACCTGGCAAAGCCAATCCAATGCTTTCCTGACAAATGGAGACTGTAGAAGAAATTGTTTCTTACCAGTTCCTAAGAGATATATAGGGTAAGCTAGTCAGACAGACTGAAGCTGGGCAAGGAGAAGGCAGGCACAAGCTGCTGAGAGCTGTCTGAGGACTTTCCTCTGAGAATACATGTCCGCTGAGGACATGCTGTGTGTTGGCAGCAGCAGCATGTTTTCCAAGAGAAAGTCATACTAATTGTCTTCTTTCCAGAAGACAAACAGAAAATATTTCATGGCAGTTTGTAGGATACGTGTGGCAAATATTTTTAGTCACTCCTAATGGGATCCTTTTCTAACTGATGACGCTTATTTAAGTGTTCATCAGGTTTTCTTTCATCAGTCAATTCATCTGTTACTTTCTCAAGCACCTAAGCGTGATTTTTTTTTTTTTGAAGTGGATGAGCTTTATTTAGTGTTTTGTTTTGTTTTAATGACAGATGTTCCTGATACTCAGGCAACACTCTCCATTTTTGGACTAAATAGTCAAAACAGTTAAAACTCACAAACTTCCTATCTTTGAAGTTTTCAGAGTTTTTACATATACAGAGCTATCATTAATGTGTCACTTTAGTAGAGGCTTTTCTCGATCACTGAAGGTTTGAGTTTACTCACTGGAAGCATGTCTTTTTTACTGACTGCAGAAAGACTCTAGAGTAAATATACTGCTACCTTTGGCACTGAGCGTACTAGGTAGTCCAGTGTATACACTCTCATAATTTTCTTCTTTTTCTTTCTCTTTACCATCTGCTTCTTCCAGTATCTGCCTGTTGTTATAATTTCCTCTTACTGAAAGCTGTATCATTTTTAGTTTTATTTATCTTAGGTTAACATCACTACAAAGGAAACAAACGAAATAAAAATTCAATACTCAGCAAGATGAAATTTTAAAAATACAGTAGAAAAATACTAAAATATTATTTCCATAGTTACACACTCTATACCAAAACAAACCTGAACTCTCAGTATTTATATGTCTGCCTCTCCTTCCCTCATTCTTTTCTGGGTCTCATATATTCCTTTTGATCCTCACTTGTAGGGTATGTTCACACTCCTCTATAAAGACAGAAAAATAAACAAGCAAAAATCTTTCTTAACATACCTTGGCTAAAACAGAAGCTAAATCAACATTACAAAGATTTTGCTACTTAAGTTAACAGGTTGAGTTCAGTTCCTACATGAACTTCTATTACCAATATAATTTAAAATCTAGATTACCTGTTTCTGCTGTTATTTCAAACCTATCTAGCTCCATTAGTCTTTGCTAGAATAAAAACAGTTCCAAAAAAAGGAGTCTGAGTGTTGATATGCTTTCAGTATGCAACCCTTACACGGAAATAGTAGTACTATTGTAGTCATATGGATAGAGAAGCCTCCACACTCTTCTGAAATATGGATACTCACAGCCATTCTATTTCCTTAAGAAATTTACAGAAAAAAAAAATAGTATGGTGTGCAAGACCATATTTAGAAGCCCTGTCATCCAACCCTGACTCAGATACTACCACTGCTTCTGTGTCCAAGTTCAAAAGAACAGTAGGCAAATAACTGCTCATCCAGAGCTGCCATACACTGACTTCCTACACAGTGTCAGTGAAAAGAAAGAAATTATATTCCCTCATCCTCATATACTGAAAGAGTTGTAATCTATATCCATGCTCCCAGATTGTTTGCAATCTTTAAAAAACAAATAAAGTGTCAGTGCATAGTCCATATATTTTAACTTAAAAACTTACAGTTTGCATACAGAACCACCCTGTGCCATGTCCTCCGGGTCCTTAAAATGCAATGCCTCTGGCCAGAAATGTATCAGGACAAAAAAAAAAAAAATGCATTCTGGAAAACAACTCTATTCCAAGGTCCTTAACATGAAAAAGAAAGCTGTATCCAGCCTGAAGCACAGGTGTTAAGGGAGTCAACTGAGCCAATAATAAACAGAGTAATGAAACAGCCAGTGCACAGGAATGCAGAGACTCTTTGTAGTTCAGTGAAGTGTTGCAAAGAAGCATTACACAGGGAGTTGTTAGAAAAATAACGTCCTGGATGTCATTCAGAAAAAATGCAAATTATTAAAACGTCTTAAAATTGTTAGTTTGCTATCATTGCATAAGTCTAAATATTTTCCTTATATAATCAGGGTTATTTGTTTGGAGCATTCTTGTTCTTGGGAGAAATACCTTAATTAAAATTTTATGTTCAGGTTTGGGGTAGTGTTGTTTTTCCTCTTTTTTGAAAGACAGCTATTGCATTTTTTCCCCATGATTTTTCTATTATTTACTATGACAAACATAAGACAAGTCGTAGGAAAATTAGATTGCAAATTGTGTTTTGATAGTTTATGTTATGTTTAAATAGATTATTAATGCAAAAAAAAGGGGGGGTTTTTTCCAAAAAAAAAAAAAAAAAAAAGAAAGTAAGTAAGTCTTTAAGGGGTTTAAACCATTACTTCCAAAGCTTTTGGCCAGCAGAAAAGGAAGGGGCAGATGTGAGGAAATGTTATTCTGAATTGCTTTCATGAACTCACAGAATAAAACACTACAGAAATTGTACATTTCTGTTATTTAGAAGTACAATACATTTTCATTTGAGATGCAATTTAATTATCCACTACCCCCTGTTAAACACTTTGCTTATCTCCAGAACTTGGATTTTAAATGTGCTTTATTTTCTGTGGTTATTTCACCCAGGAAGTATTACTTTTATCTATATTTAATACTGTAAGTCTGAAACACATGGGAGACCAGGTTGCTGATTTCAGTTTACATTGATGTTGATGCTAAGTGAAAGATTTCAAACTTTAGCAAGTTTGTGTAATTCACATCTACCATACTGGAATGCAGGGACAGTGCTGTACCTCATACATGTCAATGCTAGGACAATAAATAACAAGTGAAAAAAATGATGCAACGACAGTGAACAGTACATTTTCAAAATGCATTTCACATTTCAGGCACACAAATTACTTTCTTTGCAAATGGAAATTGTACTGAATTTACTGATTAGCTCAAGCAGTAATGCTGGTTTTACAGATATGGTACGTCACTATGCCTTCTGATTTGATCTATTCTGCCAGTGTTTCATATGTATTTATGAAATGTTTGTTAGTGCTGCGTCTTGGAAAATCACTTTAAAAGATTTATGATACAAATTTCAATGATATCTATGTGAGGCGGAAGCTGACATCTCATTTTGAACATATTGTCAAGAATTTTAAGCACATGACCCTACCGACTGCCAACTACACACACATTCTCTTTTCTTATTCTCTTTCATTTTTGCCAGAGTTTTAATGTCATGTTAAATCACAAAAATATTACACATTCAATACTAATAGCTTTCTCTTTCTACAGCAATGGAAAAGAACTCAGATGATCTGGTGGGCTGACCAAATATCCTTTGCAAATCAATATTTTTTCTTTGGTTATTTCAGCTAGGTAGCATTACTTTTGTCCTTGCTTACTTAATACATAACATATAACGTGTTTTCTAATTAATTGCTATAGTTGTTCCTTCTTTATGGGACAAGAATCTTCCATAATATCTTGCTCTTCTCTGTAGGAAGCTCCATTTTAAAATTCCTCATTTGAGATGACAGTATCTCTTACCAGAGTTATCCTTTCACATGCCATTAAAGAACTTACTGATACTTGCGTATTTATTATGCCTGTGCAGGAATGATTCACCGGAAGTAACTACTTGAGTAGATGCTTGCTTTTTAACAGATGTTACTTCTAGGATTAGTGCACAGGAAAAGTCAACCTTTCAATTTTTCTAATCTTAGGATTTCTAATCTTAGGATTTCACCATATTTCTGTTATAAATCAGGAGGAAAAGTTAAATTATCAGAAATGATTGTAATCGATTTTAAGTAAACAACAATTATGGAAGAATTATTTTCATTACCAGTCTAGAAGACTTATTTATATTAACTGAATAATTACCAGATAAATTACCTATCTCTAAATTTCAAAAGTTATTTTGAGTTAAAAAAAACACGTCACTTGAAAATATTGAAATTTTACACCATGTTAGTTTCAGACCTGTTATTATTTCCAGACCAAGAGATTGACTTAAACCGTTCTTTCCTGAGGAACAAATTGCTTTCAATTAATTGATATCTCCTGACCAAACTCTTATAATTTTTCATACTTCTGAGTTGCTGCAATTGAGATGTCTGTTACTTCAAACAACTCAGATGCATATCAACAAAGGATTTATGACAGAAGATATCTCCTGAACATAGATTTGAGGCAAAAGGGAGAATTAACCATGGGAATGACAGAATTGTTTGCTTTTCTGATAATTGAATTATTTGTTTTGGGCAAGGAAGTCTGAGCCATTGGTGAGGGGGTGAACTGTTTCATATCAAACTTCAAAGATGGTTTTGGAAATAACAGTGAAAGATGAAGCTGAGGTGTTTTTTAGCTGGCAGAGTAGACAGACAGCCTAACTGTTTGCATGTGTGTGCTTGGTGCTTATTTGTAAGAGATGTTGTTTTATCACTGTGATCTTATTTTCTTTAGTATTTATTATAACAACACCATGGCAAAAATTAGGCCTGAGTCATGAATTAAAGTAAATGTATTTATGAAAAACATTCATCCGTCTTTTATTTTTCACTATGTTCTCAGCTGTGTGACAGAATTAATATTTGTATTCTTCTTTCCTTATAAATAAATAAACCCCATTCTTACTAAGATAAAAGTGGCGCGGTAATTTAATAGTATAATCTGTTTGCATTTAGGAATGGGGCTGATAACTAAGTCTCTGTGTTTTCTAAGACACAAAGAGTAAAATCCTTGTGTTGAAGTCAGTGAGATTTGGGTTAGGATCTCCTAGGATCCTAGGAGTTAGGATTGAATTTCCTGCCTCCTAAGAGGGTGATTAAGGAACAAATAAGTTAGAAGATAATGAAGGGGCATGATAACTGGCTGACATGGAAAGCAAAAGACAACGTAAGGTGGTAAGAGCTGCTTAGTTTCCTTGGCTCCCTTGTACAGCATCAGCTAAATAATTCTCCTGTTGTTGATCCTGCAAACTAAAGTCATATGAACGACCTGTGTTGTTTTTTTGTCATTTGCATATCCAGATACAGTACTCACAGTTTCTCTGGTTTACAGACCTCTTAACGGTGGAGTCCGTGCTTTCCTCAGTGGTCTTACGGTCCCACGTACCGCATCCTACAGCTGCATGGAGCTGTGGGTCATCTACACTTACCATGTGTGGTTCACATTGGCAGGAGGTATCAGAACACACAAGCAGGATTCCTTTTGTGAAACCAAAACCGCAAGAAGAAAATGCACCCAATGTATTCCAATCCCTATGGTCCAACAGCCCATGAAAGCAGACTAGAACTACTCCAATGCAATAGCTCTCTGAAAATTGTATAGTATTAGCATCAGGCCCTCTACACCCATAATTTCATTCTATAGGAGTGGATACTCCTATAGGTTGCTAAGGAAGTATAGCTCACTACGTATTAAAAATGCTATTTGCTTGCTCTGCAGGATCTGGTGAACTGCAGGGCCGTGTTCTTAAACACCAGAGTGGAAAGGCAGGCAGGATACGTATTCATGCTAGATATAGCTGTTCACTGGCAGATTACCAGTTGTCTAGATTTTTCGCAGACTCTAGAGTTATTTGTTTTCATTATTTTTTTGCACAGGCTCATTATATAGCTAACAAACACAATCAGGAATATTTTGCCCTTAATTAATGTTACGGATCGAGGTAGATAGATGATAGAATTTTTTTTTTTTTTTGGCAGGATTGAGTATTGGTTTATATGTAACTTCCTTATGTTACTAACTTAGGGTCATGAGATGCCCTTTCAGCATCCCTCAGAGTTTAATATTCATTCTTATTTTCATAGTATCATCCTGCTTGGTTGCAACTTCCTGTTTCAATACAACTGAGCAAACACTTAAAACTTCTTCATGCTCACAAAGCTCAGATATACTGAGTGAAAACAGAAGATCAGCATTTTTGAAAACTCTGCCACAAAAACAAATTTGATAGCAGAACACAAATGAAAGCACACTTTTGTAAATTCTTATATAATGAAAAGAAATCAGGCTGCAAAAGGGAGGGTTCCTTTCTCTGCGGAGTTTTTCTCAAGCTCTATTTATTGCAGTTAGAGACTTCTCTTGCCCAAGTTTTTTCAGTCACAGAGGCAGTTATCAGCACAGGCTCCTGCTCTTGTTGCTGGTTGCTAGAGCTCTAAACAAATGAATAACTAAATAAATAAATAAATCAGGAATGCAGAGGTTAAAAAGGAGAAGATATAAGCCTCACTAAATATTTAGAGAGACATCTTTGTAGCAATACACACATGCTATCCTACAACTGCTTCATAATAATATCTCTCTCCCTCCTTTCTGAAAAGAAGCTGTTTCTGTTGAGAAATTGAACTGTTAGAGGTAGCGAGCTTGGGTTTTGGTAGAAAGATGACTGAGCCAGCTTTGCAGAGAAAAAGATCGAGGAGGGAGCATTACTTATTTTCTAATTTGCTTTTGTAGAGAGCAATTTCATTTGCCTGAAGGATGAAAAAAGGGCATTGTTATCTAGTCTGACAAATTACCTGGGCAGCTTATTCAAAAACTGTATTGTATTTATGGATATTCCATTATTATAGCTGAATTCAGGCAGCTTACTGTACTTCTTTCCAAATATTGACCATGCTCTGAGTGTACTCCAGCCAGCTGGCTGCACACCAGGATCACGTGGCCAGACTGGCAAGATGGAGCAATCCACGAGGAAAATGTGGATGGGGAGTTGATGTTGGATAGGAAATTAAACAGCATTGCCGTAATCTGGCCTGTGCCTTGGAGCAGGTTGGCTCTGGCTGCTTACACACAGGACACAGCATGTAAGCAGGATCTGATGACTGCTGCCTCAAACACAGAGGAAGGTCAGTGCTGGAAGTGCCATCTTTTGGGTCACGTTTGTCCCGACAAGATCTGTTTACGAAGTATGAGCCAAAAAATGCACACAGCAGCACAGTGCACGCATCGGCTCTGCAGGATATGCAGCATTACTGCTAATCTGCTGGTGGGGAATCTGATGTGAAGCTGTTAAGAAAACAAAAAAAAGATCAGCAGCAATTACAAGATTTAGTGAATTATTCACACCAGCAAGGCCTCTTATGGCTCGTATAAGACAGTCATAAACCCTGTGGTCAAATCAACAGACTGGCAACTGAAAAGAGGAGTACATGGAGAGGCAGAAACCCATGTTGGAAAATCAGCCAAGGCAGGCAGCTGGGTTGGGGAACACAGAGTCTGGTGTGAAAATTCACCTTTGACGCTTGGGACCAGAGTTAAACACCTTGGTAAAAGCATGCACTGCTAGTCTCCAAAATAAAGCTTTTTTTTTTTTTTTTTTTTTTTTTTTTTTTTTTTATCTAGAGAACTGCATAAACCATATCCCTAAAGGCCTCATCTACATACACTGCCAGGGATGGTGACTCCACCACCTCCCCGGGCAGCCTGTTCCAAAGCTTCAAAAATTAATGAAAATGGTGAGACCATCAGAAGACTTAAAACTGAAAAGTTAGCAAAAGAAATGTGAGTTACAGAAAAGCTGCAGAAAAAAACACTTATTACACTTATTGATCTGTATTATTTTATATATATATACGCATATATATTTAAAACACAAAACATGTTATGTCTTCGGCATGCTATCCTGCTAGCTACTCTAAATTTTACTCTTGTGCTAGCTCCACATAAATGAAGACAGTAAAATACTTCAGAGGGGCTTTAGTTGGTTGATTTTTCATTCACCAGTGCAAGATCTTTGTTATAACAACATCCACCATTAAATGGCACAATTGTCATAGGGATGGTCTTAGCAACTAGTAATTAACAACTGGCAATTAGCAGGAAAAAAAAAAAAAGAAAAAAGAAAGACAAAGCAAAATAAAAGTAAAATGGTGTAGTTCATTACTTCACCCTGTGTGTACAGGGGCATCTCAACCTTGCAAGGAGATGAAAATGCTAGCGATTCCATCCCCTGAATGTACAGGCAACTCTCAAGCTCACAAGGAGTCACTTTAACCCAGCGTCCCAGGTTAAGGGAAGAGCAGGGCTACTCATGGTCCAGCCACAGGAGTTGATCAGGTGTCATTCCCAATCCCTGCCCAACTCATCACTGCTAGACTCTGCCCTTTGTACCCTTTGGAAAGGACTACATGACTGTGCTATGGTTATCCTCCCAAGGTGGTCCTTCCAATATCTGCAGGCAAGTTTGTCCCTTTATCAGGTGCTTTGCAAGCGTATCAATTCTTTACTAAGTTGGGTGTTTATTTGCAAATGTTAGCGAAGCAGGACCATCCTGCCTCCGCAAGAACTCCCCCTTCCCTTCGTTGTTGGGGAAAGCACCAGAAGTCTCACTACTGCTTTTCTGATAGGCTTCTCTGCCATCCATCTGGCATAGCTCGGCCGAGCTCATGCACTTCAGTAATTTTGTTGTTAACTTTTTACTTGCCCATCAGTCATGTTTCTACTAATTTACCCTATTTAAATCCTTAAGAATAAAATAGATTTTGGGAACTAGTTCAGACTATTAAGCAATTAGGAGGCATATCAGTTCTATATAGAAATATATCTGAAGTTTTGTAGTTGAAGCATAGTTACATCATATGTTGCCAGCTGGCAAAATCAGAATGATCTGTTTGCCCAACAAGCCTAGTGAAGCCCATTTAGAAATGTTTGTTTAGTCTTAAAAGGAGATGACGGAAAAAATTGCCTTCCTCTCAGTTAACTAAAATACGCTTGCAAACTTAGAGTATACAGTGCATGTGCTCTGCAAACACACCATACTGGATCAAAGGCAGCAGGCATTATCTTAGGATTGATTTATGGCAATCATTCCCTATGGCACCCTCCAGAGCTTCATGTTGTACAAACTTGAAGAGCCTGCTCCTGCTGTGAAGGATTTACCAAATAAAAATAAATGAAGAGTAAAGAGGTTAAAAGTACAGAAAAACTACAAAAGTTCTTAGTTACATGTGTTAAAAGGTCTGGTGTTTTTATTTGTTTTGCCTTGATTGCATGGGAGAAAGAAGGAGTGAAGACAGGGATGGATAAATGAGGCTACACAGAGACCATCAAAGAATAGGAGGAGGAGGAGGAAGAAGAGGAAAAGCCTCCCACCAGCCTAGTCATGACTGCCAGCCATGGCTTTGCTGGCGAAATGGCAAAACCGAGCCCAGATCAGAAGACCAACAGCATCCTGGCTTGTATCAGGAGCAATGTAGCCAGCAGGACCAGGGAAGGGATCGGTCCCCTGTACCTGACGCTGGTGAGGTTGCATCTCAAATACTGTGTTCAATCTTAAGTCCCTCACTACAAGAAGGACATTGAGGCCCTGGAGCGTATTCAAAGAAGGGCAACAAAGCTGGTGAAGGGGCTGGAGCACAGACATTACAAGGAGCAACTGAGGTAGCTGGGGTTATTTAGTCTGGAGGAGACTCAGGGGAGGTCTACAACTACCTGAAAGGAAGTGATAGTAAGGCGGGGGGGTCAATCCCTTCTCCAAAATAACTACCTGTAGAACAAGAGGAAATGGCTTCAAGATGTGCCAGGGAAGGTTCAAGTTATATCTTAGGAAAATATAAGAAAAACCTGTACACTGAAGGAGTGGTGAAGCATTGGAACAGGCTGCCCAAGGAAGTGGTGGAGTTACCATCCCCGGCAGTGTTCAGGAAACATACAGATGAGATGCTTAGGGACATGATTTAACAGGCATGGTATTGAAGGGCTTACTTGAAGGGCTTGATGATCTCGAAGGACTTTTTCAACCATAATGATTCTATAATTGATCCAACCCAACTCAGTCCCATTCATCTCCAGAGGTCCCTTCTAACCTCAACCATTCAGTAATTCAGTGAGTCTTTGATCATGCGCACTCACAGTAACTACTGGACCAGGGAGGATTAGGAGGTGGGTATTGAGCACATCATTTTCCTGCCTGAAAGTCATTCCTTAGATGGAGTCTACAAGAAGAGACAGCACTGATGGGCACAGGGCCTTTTTGGGAAGAAAAGCATTTGGAGACACATCCATGCTGCCCTTCTCTGCAAGGCCAGGACACCAGAGTCCGTCATTGCCAGGCAAAGGCGCAGCCTGCACATGGTCTTGGGTGCCGCTGGGGATCTGCTGCCAGAGCTGCCTTGGGCCTCTCCTTGCAGTGCTGGGCAGTGTTGGTGTTTGGGTGATGACAGTGTCAGCACAGCACAGGGGCATCACCAGGCCCAGGGATGTTGCCGGGACATCTGCATCACACAACATTCCAAGCCCTCGGGTGTCACCAGAGTCAGGGATGTTGCCATGACATCGGCATCGCATCAGAACCCCTGCCGTGTGGCCCAGGGCTGTTGCTGTGACACCACTATTGCATCACAGTCCCAGGCCCGTTATAAAGGTGGTGCTGGGGTGGCCTTGGCTCACTTTGCCCGTTCGCGAACAGGCAAAGACTTGACCTTGTGATCAAGGAGTGAGGCTGCGGGGTAAGAGCCACTCCAGGGTCCCCTCTCCAGTCTCCCTACCTTCATGGCTCTCCCTTTGCTCAGTGACCTCCCAAGGGCCCCCAACTGCTGCCTGGTGC
>NW_010579626.1:0-60329 GCF_000705375.1 Tinamus guttatus
GAGAAAAAAAGCTAGTAATAAAGGGATGAAAGAAATGAAAATGACAAAAAGAAAAAAAAATACAATTCAGTAAAATAACAAAAACTGAATGAGAGTGTAAAAACAGACCATAAAAAATAAACAGGAAATGGAAACACAATTCCCTCAAAACAATTATAACCCGGTTGCAGAGTTGTTGTCTGTGGAATTATCTAGTAACAACAGCAAATGAAAAAGATAGCAATGTTAATTCAGTGCACGTACCAGAGGCATCTTAACTTCATAAAATCTTTTTACTCCTCAGGTAAATGTTTTGGGAATATTGCGTGCATTGATGTGTGCTGCAGTACCAGTATCCATGAATGGTTTTCTAGTTATCCAGTCAGTAGCAACATGGGCTTTATGACAGCAGGAGCAATAGTATTAACTATTGAAGGGGGAATGCTATGTATATAATAGGACTAACTGAACAGAATCATGTGAAAAGAAGGATATGCCTACAAATATATAAAGGTGGGAAATAGGGAAGTACTTGTTTGAATGATAAACAAGACTGGAATAAAGGGGGGTTTTGTCTTACATAGTAGATACATAAGCAAGAGAGTAGAACACAGTCTAGGAACGCAAAGTCCTGTAAGAGACAATTGTTTGTGGGAAAGGGACTGAGTAACCCGGTACCTCTTTTTCATCCTTAGCTTCTCTGTGGATAATAAGCAAGCTGAAATCTTGTTCAGTAAAACTATATGGCGAGTCACTGAAAAGCAGAATCTTTAATTTAAAAATCTTTAATTAAAAAAAAAAGTTACAGGAAAATACAAGTAGGTGGAAATAAACTTGAACTTTCAGACAACTCTGGCTGCATACAAATGACTCCAAAATGACTCAGTAAATCATTCTAAAAACAATATTTAAGAAAAGCAGAGGGGCAAGAAAATTAGATTTCAAATACCTCAAATGCCTCCTAATTTCTGCAGTTTACATAGATTTCCAAAATACTGTGGTCTACCTACTATATTACCTACCTTTACATGTTGTATCTTCTCAGTTCATTTCACTTCTAGCATTCACACAGCTCTAATCGTGTTAGAAACAGAGAAAACTGAATACAGAGACATATTAATAAAATCTGCTTTTGTTATCTAACTTGCATCTAAGCTCCATTTCTTTCTTCAAAGCATGTGAAAATGGAAAATGAGATAATCAGGATTTTGTGATGGAATAAGCCCCACTGAACCTATGCCACAACTAGTAATAACAGTGCTATGTTACCACCTGAGGCACTGTCTTTGCTGGGTTGGGATATTTAGGGAAGTGATATTTTCTCACACAGTATGACTAATTCTCTTTTCTATAGTGCACACGAATATTGCCAAAGCATTTTCATTGTACCTATACTAAAGTTTTAAGCAAATCTGCAATATAGATGCCTGTTTGAGCTGGTAAAGTTGGTACATTTGTTTTACAAGTATTATTGCTGTTTTTATTAGAGAAGAAATATGGAGGAGAAAAGGTCATCCCTGTCTACCTGTAGAATCCTTTCTATATTCTGCTGTTAAGAGGAGTAGAAGATTATTCATCTAGTGGTTTTACAATGGTTTTGTTGATCAAAATCCAAATTCAGTCACCAAGAAAGCAAATACTTTTTCTAGCTTCTTCTTAATGTCAATTTGAGTTTCAGAATGTTTCAGTGTATTTGGGAAATGGCTACAAAATTATCAAAATTAGTATACAATTAGTTAATACAGCATAGAAATGTCTTGCTCAAAAACTTGCTTGGTTAATGATGAAGAGTTGGGGAGCAAGTAGAGCTAAAGCCTCAATCTTTCACCTCTTAGAGCAAAACAGCAGAACTGAGGTTCTCATTATCAACAAGAAAGGACCTGTTTTCTCATGTTGTCTTCTCTGAAGATAAGAAGTATTTGGTTTTGTTTTATTTGCATCTTTAAACACAAAACTTTAGATACACAGCAGGCAGGCAGAGTTCCTTCTTGAGGAATTAATGCAGCAACTGAACCAGAACAAGCCAATGAGAGTCAGACCTAAACGAAGAACGATGAAAAAAATGTAAACACATTTTAGTAAGTCAAAAGGAAAATGTAGCAAGCAGTAAGAGTGCCAAAAACACATACTTTTACTAGAGATTAATAATTCTTATACTGAGATATGCAATAGCACTAACCGTGATTCAGAGAGACTTTCAGAAAGTGTTTTTTTTTTTTTTTTCCTAATTTAATTGCTGGCTTGCCGAAGAATATAAACGCACAAAACTAAACTAGATCTTTCACTTGCTTCTAGCATGCCTGATCCAGTGAACTGAATCAGTATTTTGTTTGCAGCTAAGCAGTGATTTACAGTTTTTTGACTTCATCTACGCAGTTTATCCTGGAATTAAAACAATGTTCAATTGTTGATAAAAATCAAACAGTTTTATCTGATGCTGAAACAGGCCATAAAAGATTGACTAGCGGCAGATGAATATAAAGAGGACACTTTATTTTTGCCCTTTTATAATATTCTTATCAATGAGTTTCCAAGCACTTTATAAATATTTGGTTAAATGTGAAAATAGCTGTATACCTTCTGATAATGCATACCACTAATAACCTTTCACAGAACAGGAAATGAAGGCAAAATTAGCCAAAGTTCTGTGGCAAACCTAGAGCTGAACCTGCAGTTAAAGAGAAAAAAAATAGCTCTTTATTGTTCAGCAAACAAAAGACAATTCTTTTCAGATACAATTTATCTCTGGTTATCTCATGCAGGTATTCAAAAAATTCAGCAGTTCAACAAGTCTGTTTCTATTTTTTCCCCTGTCTTCTGTATAGAATTATTACCAAAGAAACACATGAAAATCAGTGGAGCAGTGGTCTTTCCAGATCTAAAAAGGAGAGGAGAGGAGAGGAGAGGAGAGGAGAGGAGAGGAGAGGAGAGGAGAGGAGAGGAGAGGAGAGGAGAGGAGAGGAGAGGAGAGGAGAGGAGAGGAGAGGAGAGGAGAGGAAGATTTGTTTTGCTGATATAAGTTGTCATGAGTGACATTTGATATATTTAAAAATGGCGTCTCTTACGCATTCAGCTGAGTTCTGGTTACGTTAAATCAATCTGAATTTTGTTCAAGATTACATATGGATCCAAAACAACACTTTTGGTTTTTATTCCTAATTGGAAGAAGTAATCTGAATTTAAGATTTGTTATGTCCAGCTATGCCATCTGGCTTTATTTCATTTCATTTCGTTTCGTTTCATTTCGTTTCATTTCATTTCATTTCATTTCAGGACGCATGTCCTCAGATTACTTTTCCATGTATATCAGCAAAACTAGCAAATTTGATTTTAATTTGTACTGAAACAGAATTCACCGTTTTAATTAAAACTTTTCCTTTGCAAATTCTCATTATTTTTTAAACAGGTGAAAGTGTATTTGTGTTATTTTTCTTTTATAAAAACAATGAAGTTAGTCTACATCAAGATCTCTATTCATTGATAAATTGTAGTTGCTTCAGGGCTATCCTTAGTACAAGAGTAACTAACCATAAGTCTGGTTTAACTGGTTGAGTAGCCTGAATTTGTGGCTGCTTTCTCATACAAGTGCAACACAAATCGAACAAGAAGACGAGTGAAAAAAGTGCTAAGTTAAAATATATATATATATGTTATTCAATTGCTGTGCCAACAAGACTGCCATTACTTTAATGTGGAAGGCAGGTCAAATTCTGTTCTGGTGTGGAAAAAAACGCAGCTGTATTTACATGCTACACCCAGAGAAATCCATCAAAGAATAGTGTTTGATTTTTTATTCTCTCCTGTTTTACAATTAACAGACAAGGAATCCATTGAAATCATTTTAACAACATCCACCAAGAGGAACGTTGAGATCATTTATTATACCTGACAGCCTGACAGTTTTTTCCCTCTGGGAGAAAGCAAAGAATTTCATATCTCTGAGACTTTCTTCGTTTCTATAGTAGAAAGCTAAACTAAAATTTCAGTTTATGCCGCTTCCAATTCATTTTTTTCCTCTGAGATGTGTTTGACAGAAGCAGATGCAATGGCTCTATCTCGTTCACCTTCTAAACTCCAGGATTCAGAGAGGAGTAGGTGGAAATTTTCCCTCCTGTGGGCCTCAGGAAACTGGGAACTAAGGAGAGTCCATTTTGTGGGTCATCGGTGCCTTCCTTTGAAATCCCTCAAAAGGTGTCTGAAAGGCTGGGAAAGAAGTGAGAATGTTTGCAGGGACACACCTTTCTAATCTGCAGGCGCATGTCACCCTCTCAGTTCCCAGATAACAGAGTAATTGGTTTAAGTACAAGCGTTTTTTCTCCCCCAACATCTTTAGTGAATACCATGGTAAAGAACACTTCTTGTTTCATAGATATTCAAGAATTAGAATAATTTTTTTTGGACGCATGTCCTGATTTATTTTGATTTTCAAATATACTCTATGCGAGTAGGTTTCTTTACATGTTTTTATCAGCAGATATGTACTTTCAAAGTCAATGTTAAGGTAATTATTAAAAGTCCATCTCAGTTTTCAAGACTAGGGAGACTTCTGGCATAATTGTGTACATGAGTGCATGACACTAGCATTTGTCTGAAAAAAACAGGCAACCATCAGTTGTGGTAGTGATCAAAAAATGAAAAAAAAAAAAAAAAAAAATTTCGCACAACCAACTTGGGCACACATCTGGGCCATGAAACTAAACGTGGCATCAAGCTGTGTTAGTCACTTCTTCATCTGAATGTTTTGATGTTCTGTTCAGCTGAGGGTTTTATGACTGATTTTAATTTTAGTCTTATTTGAAATGCTATGGCAAAAGTAAGTAAGGTCTCAAAGCTGCACAGCACATCCTGAAATGTGTTGAGCAAGCGCTCCACAGTGTTCATTCTGAGAGACTTTATCTCCCACTCTTCTGGGTTTTGTATTAGATTCTAGATACATGAGCAAAATCTAGAAACAAGAAAGACAACGGAGCTATATTGAGTGTTAACAGAATAGGAAATGAAGTGTGATGACAAATCACCCTGAAAAACAATGCAGGTTATGATTAATAGGCATCCTAAAGAATAGAGTAAAAAAAATGATTTCCTAGGAAGTCGAAGAGCAGCAAGACTATCACATGGAGATCATCTTGGATTCAGTGATCTCAAAGGTCTTTTCCAACCATAATGATTCTATGTACAGTAACAGGTGATGCCAGGCATCTAAAGAGAGCAGCTTATTTACATGCTGAATTTGAAGTACTTAGCACAAGTGTTTAAAAGCTTTGGCTTGTATGTCGGTAAAAACAAAAGTAAACATCCTCCTTCTGCCATGTATAAATATGGAGGAAGAACTGGTTCGCTGAACATTTAAGCTATTAAGTGAGAAAAACAAACAACAACAACAAAATATGTTTGAAGTAAGTGTTAGGATGATGAGTGTTACCCTGGATAACTTTTAACTTCTCAGGTATCTGGATTTCTGGGCTGTGAGTCTGTCAAAGGGATCCTGAAAAAAGAGGATGTCCCTGGCCAGCAAAGCACTCACTTGCCCCTGTAGAAGAATTTAGCAACTCTGAAAAAACAACAATAAAAAAGGTCTGAACTTTATTTTTAAGGTGGCTCGTGATCCACTAACGAGAAGAATACCTGGCATCCTAATTCTCTAAAACCGGATCTACGTAATTAAAACGCACTGAAGTAAATACACAAATATTTTAAAGAGATCCTCGACTAGAAGACCAGACGAGCAGACCTTACAACTTTTGCTGCCAAGAGGAGGCAGTGTCCCCTTCCCCACCTCCACTGCCTCCCGTGCTCCAGCTCCAGGGCACATTTGACCTTTGTTAGCAAACTCAGTTAATCTTGCAGAACATTAACCCAACTGAAAAAAAAAAAAAAAAAAAAGAGAGAGAGAGAGAAAGGAAGCTTTTAGCGCATTGGAGCACTCTCTCATCATCCGTTTTGTGAGCCAAACGCCAGCTTCACACAGAAGAGGTCCCAGACCCGAGTGAGGGGGAGAGTTTTGGGGGGTCAGAGAGAAGGAATGCCCATTTCACTGGCAGCACATTTCTTGGCCAGTTCAGCCATCTCATCTGACTACACTCTAGCGAGTAAGAAGAAAAGGTGTTAACAGTGTTAATCAACGAGCTCCTGGCACGTGGCCAGATCTTCAAGTATGTAACTGAGCAGATCCCATTAATTTTAATGGAGCTGCACTGAATCCCCACCGATCTGGTATTATTTGATAGTTTGCAAAGCAACACGGTCACCTGCAGGAGTCCTCTGTCACAGGAGCGCACCACTTGCCAGCAGAACATACTTGTTTATCCCTGCTACTGTGTCCTTCTGCCCGCTTCCGGGTTATGATGCCTGAACTGACTGTAATACTTTAGAAATGCCTACATATAGACAATACCAAAGTATACAGGAACTTGCACATATATTTTATATCACCCTTCCTTCTTACCTGTAGCCATTGTGCAAGGTGTTTGGACAAATCTGAGATACGAATATATCCTTAAGTTGAAAAAAAAATAGCTTTAGGAGAATTAATCCCAATTGGTATCTCAATAATTATGAGAGCCTCTTAATTAAGAGAGAAAGTGGACACAATATCACTACAGGAGTACATGGTCTCCTGTACTCCAAAGAATTTAAGGGGGAAAAAACCAACCAACCAAACAACAACAACAACAACAAAATCAAAAAACCCACCCTCAATCAAAGACTCAAAGACATGAATTTCCAAGGTGGAGAAGTGTTTAGATTCTCCCTGAAGAGCAGAAATCTTGACAAATGCCTCCCTGTCTGTCATATACCATTTTTTTCTCTGTTTCAGTGAGAAAATATATCAGGGAAATCTTACATCCTGTGTTGTAAGATATAACAGCCACTGGCAGAGATTGCTTAGAGATGGGGACCTGCCACACAACTAAAGATTTTAGAGAGTGACAGTAGGTGTGACTTGGGATAATCCTACATTTTACTTAGGTGAAATTAAGGCTGCAATTCCTGAAACTGAATCCACATTGGAAAATAACTGATCCTCTGATCTCACTGATTCCTTATGGGAGAACATACGTATAAACTTCCCTACAAAAAAGGTATCAGTTGAAGAAAAAAAAATCCCAACAACAACAAGAACAAAACCTAATTGATTTGTAAGGTATTTCTGCCAATACATTCCACATATAACCTGTTTTGTACTAAAGAGTCAGAAGATGTATAGTCAACTATACACAGGAAGTTGGAAAAACACAGAAATTATGATTTTGCCACATCCTCGCAGGTGTCTTGTAGGGCCCTACTGGAGAATGCACCAGACTTCGCAGGTACGTCCACCAAATGGGGTCCGGGACCTGCCACACATGCCTTTGAGAAGAAACCAACCCCAGAGGTACCCGCTGACACACATAGGTACTTTCAGGCTTCCATTATAATAAGTGGTCTCATTATAAAGATGTTAAACATAGCTCGTGGCCATGTTGTGTTAATTTGGAGGTGTTATTACAAGCGAATGGAGGCTTTTCACACATCTATAGAAATTCTCAGTTGCCTGTTAATTTTATATTATTATTATAATCAATAGTAGTAGCAGTAGTGCTAGAGCTGAGTTTCGGTGGCGAAAACGAGCACTCTCGTGCTCGTTTTGCCATCTATTGGAGAGTTATCCCGGGTTTTAGAGCCCCCCGACAGTGGAGGTTGCAGGAGTTTTTACGAGTCCCCCTGTGCTGAGTGGCACTGGAAGGCAGCAGGGAGAGGCAGGAAGCAGTTTCCTTGAGCCCGGACACTTTTACGGGGATTCCTCATCAGCACCTGAGCTGCCCAGCTCGGAGACGCGCTGAGCTTAACCATTTGCTCACAGTATCCCGAGGAGGAGACTGATCTCCACGCTCCCAGGAGAGCAAGCCCCGCGCAGCCCCGGGTTCCGAGGAAACGCCGAAAAACAGAGGAATCGGCGCTTTGGGGGGCATCTCCTCGGGCAGGGTGCGGGGATCTCCTCTCGCTGCCGTGCTTGAGGAGGAGGGAAGGAGGGAGGCAGGCGGCCCGGCTGCCGCCCGCTCCCATCGCCTCGCGGCGCCCCGCGGGCAGGAGGAAGGGGACGGCCCAGGCGGCCCCCAGAGGCGCCGCTGTTTTCGCGGGACGTGGGGAGCAGGGAGGGCGGGCGCGGGCCGGCCGGGATCCGGCAGGTGAGTAACCTGGCTGCGCCTCGGGCGGGAGAAATCCGCTCCTCCTATTCGTTTATAAAATTTGCTTTTTCCCTTCCGCGCTTTTCCTGCTTGTCTGGGGGTAAGTGCAGCCGGGCGGCGAGGCGGGGGCTGCGGCCGCCCGGGGAGGACGGCGGGGCCGTGGGGCGGACTAGCACCCGCACAGCCCGAGGGGACGGGCGAGGGGCGCAGCGTCCCCGCCGGGACACGGAGGGGGCTGCTGTGCTCTCTCCGCCGTGGCTAGGCGCGTTGGCAGCTTCTCCAAGGTCGCGTTGCGAGTGGCGGAGGATAAACTGGAGCACGGTGCTGCTTTGGACCCTTCTGGCTTCGGCCTGGTGTCGCCGCCGCTTTGCAGCTCCTCGCCGAAGCGCCCATTCCTGCGTGCGGGTGTTGGTTCTATCGCGTAGCCTCGGGCGAGTGTCAGAGCAGCTTCCTAGGACACAACTTTACCCCACTGAAAATACACCCTCCTTCTCTCCTTCCCTCCTCTGTGGCTTTACCCATGGCCAGAGCCTGCCTGGACCTAAAATATCCCCTGAGCTCCGTGGGGTGACAGTGAAGTGGGGTGACCTCCGTGGGGTCTGAGAGACGGGAGACCCTTCTTCCCCGATGGCTTTGTGCTAAGTGTCCCGGGTTGTTTGCCCCGAGTAAAGGGTCCCTGGTGCCCCGAGCGCATCGGAAAGCCCCGGAGGAGGCAGCCTCCCTTCTGGAGGCTCATTCGCATCAATTAAGGCGCCGGGATTTGCGGGAAGTGATGGATGTTGTGCGCGGCAAGATAAGTGAAACGGGGAAACGGGTGCAGCCGTGGCTGCTACCCAGGTATGTCAACACAAATGCTATATAAAATGATGTCGTGAACAGGAGAAAAGTCGATGGCAAAGTTGGACTTAGCTTTTTTTTTCTTTTCCTCTTTTTTTTTTCTTTCTTTCTTTTCTTTCTTTCTTTTTCTTTTTCTTTTTTTTTTTCATTAAAAAAACTATCAATAAAAGTATCCAAAGTTACACTGGTACACAAGGAAGTCAGCTAAAGGTGAATGCATATGATGGTACCCTCACTTGGAAGCGAGAAGAAGTCGAAACAGTTTTCTAGGCTTAGGGCAAGTTAAGGCCAAGGATGCTGGTTCAAATACTTCAGCTGGGGACGTCACTGCTGGAGGTGTGGGCTCTGTCTCCTGTATGTGCAGACCATGTCAGTCAAGGGCCAGTCCCCACCAATGACTGCGATAGGGAGATGGTGGCCAAGGCACAGCCAGCTGTGTTGGTGTTCTGATGAGTGGGTGTCTGGGTCTCTGGCAGCAGGGATCTCCCTGTGAGGGAATTCATGACTTCCCCTTGCTTTTCTTTCTTATTTACTGTAAAACCTCTTCTTATCTAGTGTAAGCCCCTAAGTGGCTTACAGCTCCTCAGGGTCTCACAGGCAGAAAACAGTGGACCTAGACCCTAGACAGGTATTTTGTTGCATCTCTAGTTTTGTTCCTTTCCCCTTTGATTGATGCCTTTTTCTTTTTCTTTTCTTTTTTTCTTTTTTTTTCCTGCTTAGTGCATACTTGCAGACATGCTTATCACTTAGCGGTAAGCTCATTCATTTGCAACTTGCATATAGGAATCAAGTATCTTTGAGAGCATTTTTATTTTCCCCCAGAGTCTGCCAAAGGCTCTCAGCGCTGTAGGGAGGCTTGGACTTTACTACGAAAGGGATGAAGCCCTTTGCTGTTGCTGCAGGGCGATGAGGGCATAGATAGAACTGGGGATATAATATAGGGGAAGAGAGTATCCAAATGCATGGCTGGTGCTTGCCGCGTCCTCTAGCAAAAAAGTGATCTGTGCACCAGGTTGTGAAAGTCCCGGGCAGCCGTGGCCCTGCAGTTGTTTCCTGACAAATGTATCCTTTACCTTTCTCGACCACGTCACATATTTTTTTTCAAATGAAATCATGTGACGTGGTATCACGCATGTGGTAGGCAGTGCTTCATGTCATTTGTTTCCAGACAAGACAAATATACAGTTACTCATAGAATGACTACAGTGTCCATTAACTTTTATAATGAAACTGCTACTCCCAGAGCTTTTTAACACATTTTTTGCTCCCCCGCCTGTGGGAGTAGTATTGGTATAATCTTGTTTTGCTGGCCTTGGGCATACTGCTGTATTGTGGACTTTATTTGAATTGCCGGTAGACCTTATCAAGAGGCACTGTTTTTTAACACCTGTTGATAAGTAGTCCTACGGTTTAAGGATATCTTAGGAGCTAATCTAGAAGAGCTTCCAAACAATTTCTTGGGAAAGCTAGGAATGCTGAGGCTGTATTTGCGGGAACCTGTCTTTCATATAAATATTTGTATAGTCTCTTAGAGGTCTCTGCAAGATGCTTTATGTTGCTGTATGGGCACATGAAGTAGAGCTTATGTCTATTGAGAAACTTAGCTAAAAAACAAAGTACCGGAAGAATATAGTTTTGATTGCTGCAGTAAAACTTTCAGTTGCTCGTAAAATTGGTTTTGGCTCTTTTCCCAGGGTATATCTAAGCCTGTGGTGTAAACAGCATTTTTTTAAAAAAACTATCAATAAAAGTATCCAGTATCACTTCCTGAAGCATTAAGGAAATTTTGTTAATTAAATTAGATGAACATTCTCATTTGATTTCTTTTTGTTTCTTCTTTTTCCCCTTCTTTTCATCATTTTCAAGACTTAATTTGTAAGTCGTGTTCCTTTTTTTTTTTTTTTTTTTTGCTTTTTAAATAGGAGTATTGAACACATTCCTTTTCTCTACTCCTGGTAGAATAGAAATAGCAATTGCCCAGTGAGTAGAAAGATCATGTAAGTGAATTTGGAATCAGCTCTTTATTCATATTTTTTCTCTCTCTCTCTCTCTCTCTTTTTTTTTTTTTCTTTTTACTCTTCCCCTCTTTCTTTTGCAGTTAAACCACTATGTTTATATACTACTGAGGCTTCTAGAAGGACATCAAATTGGTGGGAATAGTAAATAAAAGCATACTTCCTTTATAGTGTAAACAAAAGCTAGAGTTTTGGGCTGCTCTTGTTTGAGATGAAGCTTTGCACTGGAGTTTTTCCTTTGCTATTTTAATGAATTTTCTCAGTCTCTCAATTTTTTTATCTGGAAAATAATAATTCCTAATTTCTTGCATATGAGTATTAGCCACTGTTCATGTAGCTTGTTTGGAGGCTTCTTCTTTTTAGAAGCTGAACTTGTTTTGATGAATTTGACTTTTAACTGCTTTTTTTCCCTCTTTCTTTCTTGTTTGCATGTGATTGTTTTTACATAGGTATAACTACAAAGACTTGGTCTGTGATTTTTGTTTTTCATTTATTGATAGCTGTCATGTAGCTAAGCAAACAGATAACAAAGTATTTATTTCAAGAAATGACACAAAATATGTATTGAAGTAACACTAAAGTACAAGAAGCATGCTATTGTCAGGTTACACCTCTGACTTCCTTGGCCAAGGTAAAACAGCAGTGCTACATCAAAATCCCTAAAAGTAATTTTTCTGTCCTATGGATTTATGCGTCCAGGTGTAGAAGTAACATATTATGTTATTTATATGGAAGTGGAAGTTAATATAGCTAGAGGTACTCTACACATCCAAATCATGCTATCACTGTTAATTAACAGTTATAGCATACTGTATAATCAGAATTATTATTATTACTCCTTGGATGCAGAAACGAAGGCAAAAGTCAGTTTATCTGAAGGCAAGCGGCAGCTGTTAACAAAACTAGGGTTAAAGTTTTAGGGTTTCTTTGCCCTTTGTTCTCTCCTTTGTGTTTTGGGTGTGTTAGCTCTTAACTAGTGAAGACAGTGCATTATAATTGACCTGAGAGAGCCAGAGGCAGTGGCTTTCCTTCACCCAGCAGGTGCAGGGTGAGGAGGATAGAGGTTAGGAGGATGTGGTGGCAGGGAGGACCACCTAGGATTGGGCAGCACAGTGCTACACTCAATGGAGATAATGGTCCTTCTGGAGGTTAGGAGGCGAACCAGCCTTTGGAGGACTGACACTTTAAGAAGTTTGTATTAAATTAAGTAAATGTTATCAGTTGAAGTAACAAACCATTGCAGCTTTTGCTTAAGTGTAAAGAATTTATGAGGTTGAGACCATTAAGAGTAGATCTGTTCTGAAATGTGTCATTGAAAACCTTTCCTAAAAGAGCCGTTGGGTTCAATTCCTATTGGATGAATCTAAACCTTTCCATGATTATTTTTTTCTCCCATTCTAACAAGTTTCTTTTTTTTTTTTTTTTTTCAGCCTTGATGACATAAAACGGAACCTAATTACAGTACTCCCAATGCATATGTGAGAAGAAGCTAAGATATTTCAAGTTAACTGCTCGCTGTGACACAGTGCATTTCGCTGTATTTATCACTAAATACTGTGAGTAACAGCTGTATCTTTTATTCGCTAGTCTTAGTGACCATCTTTAGGAATAGCAGCATTATTTCCTTATTTTCAGAAGTCTGAAACAAAAGCAGATTTGACTTTGGGAAATCTGCATCTCTGGAAGTCAAACACATCCATACTGGAAGTAGTCAGGCCCTGAATTTCAATATTCCAAGTGGAAAGTCTATTCCTGACCTGGGTTTGTTCCTTCCAAAACTAATAGGTGCACGGGAAACAGGAGGATTTAGCTAGCTGCCCTGCAAAGCTTGGGCTCATGGGGACTTGCCTCCTACATGGGTGAGCTCCACCTCTGTTTCCTAGCTGAAGGTTCACTCTCCACTTTGGCTGCCCCAGCTTGCTTTATCAATTCCTCTTCAGCTGTGCCCCCTTATGTGTCTAATACTTAGCAGACATCTGTAGGAATGACTGGTAATACAAGGAAGGATATTTCTGTGCATGGCAGATTTATGATACTTTCATGTGGGGATTTGTTTAAATCTATCTGAAGCATGAAGTTCTGCTAGAGGCTAAAATATTGGGCTGAGATAAGAGATGCTGGTCACTTCTAGCTCTACCTAGGTGGTGATACAGGGCCTGTTTCACCGGTCAGCTTGGTTATCTATGACCTGGTTTCCTCATGTGTAAATTTGTTCCACTACCCTTGATTTATTTGTAAAACTTTTTGAGGTATATGTTATGAGGATGCCTGTTATAAAAACAGGCTACAACAGATTGTATTGGATGCTATCCATTGATTTTGCCTAACTTTCAAAAGAGTGCAACTAGTGGTTTTGGTTTAATCTCTTTTAATAGCCTTTGAATATTTCCTTGGAAGTACAATATACCCAAGTCTTTGCTGTGTTTTATGTCCTGACACAGAAAAAAAATTATTAATAAGCAGTTGTATTGGAAGTAAGTTAACAAGAAGTGCTTTGGTAACAATGATTTTAAAGCTGGTTAAAAAGGAGTTTTTTTTTTTTTCTCAATTAACTGAAAAAATGGGATGAAGATGACTGTTATCTTCCACCTTGCAAAGCATTTCAAACTGTAATGTTGTAGAAGGAAAGTTTTGGTATTTTTTGGTTATAGCGTGCCTGTTGGCTCACCTCAGAAACACCTAGTAGTCTTTATTCAGTTATCACTAAGCTTTCTTACCACTCTTTTGGCGTACATTTCAGGAAACAAGGAACAAAGATATCTTCCTTCAAAGTATTACTTGGCCTCCAATCTACGTCTGGGCAGAACTGCTTCCCAGCACTACTATGGCGAGCTGAGTAAGAATGGATGCGACATAAACCAGAAGGTTTGAAGACTTAGTCACCAATTTTGATGCACTTACTGTAAGTAGGAGTAAAGCCTGTTTTCCTCAATATGCTGCACAAGTAAGGGTTCAATGGTGTGTTATTAAGTTGTTTTGCTGTCTTTAATGGACAAATACCAGAATCATCTTTATTGGACTGTGCGAAAGTATGGGCATGCTCTGTGTGCTAAGTTGCTGTTGAAATCTGCTTTAAGATGTTTGCAGTTCAGTCTGAGGTAAAATGACATTGAAGTACAAGCTCTAAAATATGATGTTATCCTTCAGGCTGAAATATGTTGTGTTTTAATTCAGTTACTCTTGATAACAGTGGCTTTCAACAGAGTTTATGACTGTGCCTTCACACGGGGTACCACTCCGGAGGCTGGAGAAGAGTATTTCTCAGCGGATGACTGAGGATCTTCCTGTGCTTTAATGTAGAGTAATAGTATGAGAGGTCTCCACATATTAAATTAATTCTTTATTAAAATGATTGTTGGGTGCCGTAACTGCCTGTGTTAAAAGTGTAGCACCAAACACTTTGAATTTTTGTTATCTGTTCTAATCTGTTTTTTTTTTTTTCCTTTGCCTCTTCTGACTTTTAAATAAACTGCTATGATTTAAATGGGGGATGTAAATGTTTTTTTAAATGTTATATTTATATGGCATATTGTCTCCCTGCTATGCTTCTTTCCCTGTTTTTGGTGTAGTGGCTTCAATACAACCAAAGAGATAAATTTTTCACAGTGCGGAAGAGTCAAAATACTGTGACTTGTGGGACTAGTCATTATAGCAGTATTAAATGAGTTAGTTGGAAGTGCACTTCCTGGTGCTTTGTTCATGTTCTCATTTCTGTGTCATAAACTTCAGAATGATATATGAGTAAGCGCTGAGAGAGACGGGAGGAACTGAACTTGGTACTGATACCATATGGGTGGTTGCCAGGATATTCTTTCTTTAACTCTCATGTTGTTAGTGAGTGAGCACTAACTTAATCTTAGTCTGTGTAGCATTCGTGTTAATGAGTAGTTGCCACTGTGTAATAGTTGAGAATGTATTGAGAGACTATTAAGATCTGGTTTCATGCTATATCCTACATTATACCCTCTCTTGAAATACTTCTGGCATTTTTTTCCCCTGGTTTGGCATTTTTCCAGTGGAGAGCTGAGAACAAAGCTGGATGAAGCTTTTGATTGTGATGACTTTCTGTTTCTTTGTAGGTTGACACTTTATTTCCAAACACTTGAATTATTTCAGCATTTCTGACAAAGGAAGATGACCTCTACTGTAGTAAGTAAACAAAACATTCTCCTCTCTATTATTTTTTTTAATGGGCCTATAAAGTGTTTTTAAATGTGAATGTAAGCATTTCTTCCATTTTCTTTTATGCAATATGGGAAAGATACACTGTAAAAGAGGTGAAAGAGACTTGAAATAGCTACTTTATCACCTGCTCAAATACTACTGTGAGGGTTTTGTACTTTTAGAACTTGTATTTGAGGGACAGATTGGAATGGCTTCTAACTAGTTCTTAGAGGTCTTCCAAGGTCTTGTGGGTCAATGTGTCTCAGAAATGGCTTAGGTATGGCTAGTCCTGGCATAGGACAAAATGGGTCAATAAGTGTTTTCCCTAGACAGGGACTCCTGGATACACTGGCACTGTCCTTTGCCAACATTTCTTTTGATGGTGGTACTGCTTTAAACTGTCTTGACTCTGAAGATGTTATCGCTCTCTACAACTACCTGAAAGGCAATCTAGTGAGGGGAGGTTGATCTCTTCTTCGAAATAACCATGGGTAGGACAAGGGCCTCAAGTTGTGCCAGGGGAGGTTCGGGTGAGACATTAGGAAGAATATCTACATGGAAACAGTAGTCAAGCATTGGAGCAGGCTGCCCGGGGAAGTGGTGGAGTCACCATCCCTGGCAGTGTTCAAGAAACGTGTAGATGAGGCGCTTAGGGACATGGTTTAGCAGGCAAGGTGTTGAAGGGTTTGCGGTTGGGCTCGATGGTCTTAAAGGTCATTTCCAGCCATTTTGCTGCTCATTTCCATCCTGTCAGATGCTCTGCTGAAATGTATAGCCACCTGGTTGACTGGGTTCAAGAATCCTTTTTAGGTTGAGTGGTTTGGATCAGGAAACTGATCTCTTAACCAGCACCATATATTATTGTTGTTATTTAAAGGGTGACATATTAGGCTAACAATCTGTACATCTCTTTCCTTATGTGAATTTGAGTCACTAATATGTGTTAAGTATATATGGTGAATTTATGTGTGGTGGTTTCAGCATTAGCAAAATTACATCTTTAAACTTATTTTGCCCTTTTTTTTTTTTCTGTCTTCTCCTGTTTCCCTCTTCAAAATGTTTTCTTTTAGGGGATACCACCATACTATGAAAATCATGGCTTTCAGTCAGAAAACTCCCCCCCTGCCAGACAACCAGTAGGTGCTCAGGCATATCCGCCGTACCTCTCTACAAATGTTCCGTCAGTGCCAAACTACGTCCCAAAAGTTGTTACCTGTCAGTCAAGCAGGCCAGTGGCACGTTCATCCAGGAGAGCCTGTGCACCAAGTAAGATTGTCAGGATTTTAGGCTTAATGCTTTTTAGAGGGAGTTTACAAATAAAAGGGTTCTTCCTTTCAAATTCCTGTATTGAAGGAATCCACGAGGACTGTCACTACTCTATGGATGAAAAAGTAGTACTAGTAGCTGGGATGCCAATGTAACTGGATAGGAACATATGTGATCTGGAGGAAGAGTGGTGGAATGGAGAAAAGTCTGACCATCAAAAAGTCTGCTTTTAATTTCTAAAAAATACAGTGCTAGAAACTACTTTTAGCTTTAGTGCTAGAAACTGCCTTATTCAGGAACCTAATTTGTCTTTTTGTCTTTGTTTTCATTTCAGAAACAAAGAAAATCATAATCATTATCATATCCATTTTAATAGTCATATGTTGTATAATAGCTGCATTCCTCATTTGGTATTTTGGTAAGATTTTTTTTGTTATTGTTGTTGTAACAGAATATATATGAAATAAAGCAAAGATGTGCTTTTATAATCAGAAATATACATTTTTATTTTCCATTTCGTGCTAAAATTAAAGAGAGGAAACTCATGGTCACCAGTCTCTTAAGAGATCAATTTCTGTGGCTACCTAGTTACTCAGTTGTTTGGAATAAACACTGCTGCTATTGCTTTCCTTCTCTCTGTCGAATAAATGCGTTTTAGACATTGTGTGATATGGGTGATATTGTGTGACCTCTTGCATGGAGGTTAAGCTGGAGCATGACCTTGCTTGGATAGCATATTTTACAAGGAATTTCATTAGGAAAATTACTGCTGTGTATTGTCTCTGGAATTAAACTTTAGTTTAATTTCTTCACTGAACTTCAAGTGAAGGAAGCAAACTGAAATAAATTTTGATAACTTAACCATAAGAGTATAGTCAAGATTTATTTTCTTTCTGGGAGCTGATGAAGTAACTCATGTACACTTGTTTATTTTATTTTCTGTGAGAGTTTTCCTTTAGAAAGCATGTTAAGGTTGTGTCAGCCTAACCACATTGAGTGGAAACACAAGTGATATGTTAACCTTGGAAATCATCCAAGTGGAGTGACTGAGCTCTGAAACTGGGCTAGAGCAATTCTGTTCAGCTTAGGTGAAGTTTGTCTGGTGCTGTCTTAATTTCACTTTCAGTTAAAAACAATTTTAAAAGCACAGTAGAAAACAATTTACTGTATTTTTAGGAAACTCCTTTTTTTTTTCTGTTGTAATAGAGGAAAGGGAAGCATAAGAGACAAGAGGGTTCATTTAAAACTGTTAGGATAACATTTTGTGCTTTTGTATTCTTAGGCCTTGTTTGTTTTTTACCACTTTGATTTATATTCAGCAGACTAATCTTGTTTTGAATTGCACTGAAAGCAACGGGTTGTAATTGGAGTTAATGACTTTCCTCCTGTTTATAAGTTCTATCAATGCAAGGTTAACTCCTTTTAGTCAACTTGATGGTGCTTGCTTAATTCAAGGGAGGCAACAGACAAAATCCAATTAGCTGCATCAATGACTTAATCTGGCTAGTAATGTAAAGGACAGAGCAGTAAATCTTCTGTCGTGTCAGGCTAGGTCTCCTCTCATCTCTGAATTTGTTTGATTAAGATAATATTTTGCTCTGTCAAACCCAGCACACTCCTTAAGATGTGAGCTGCAGTAGTCACCTCATGCTAAGTTGATGCTCAGTCTAACACTTGGGTGTTGCTCTTCGCCTGCAGTGGAGAATCGCTGTCTTGGCTCTCTAATAGAGTGTGGCTCTTCAGGAGTGTGCATGTCGGCCTCGCAGTGGTGTGACGGGACGATCCAATGCCCCAACGGCGAGGACGAAAATCGGTGTGGTGAGTATCTGCAGGTTGTAGGGGTAGGGATTCCACTAACTGTAAGAGGTTTTCAGCAACTTATTTGCCCAAAGCTTGTCTAAATTAAAACCTAAACCAGTCTTGGTTGAGGTTGGCTTGAAGACCAGTCTTGATCTTCAGTCTCTTTCTGGTCACACTGCATTGCTGATACAAAATGACTAACTTGGGGGTTTAGGCTGGCTTAACTTGAAATCAGTTTTAAAAATACTATCTCTTGAGGTGAACCTAGTTTGTGCAGATCTAAATGAGATGTAGGCTCTTGCATGGCAGTCACTGTTATTGAATTCTTAGTAGGACTTGAAGTGATAGTACTAATCCAACTGTGTTCAGTGGCCTGGCTTTTCTTTTCTTACATATTAGCACTCCTCTTTCCTTGACTTGTCAGTGCTTCTTTTCAGCTACTTCATAGCTCCACTGTGTTAGAAAGCAGCCTGATTTGATTAGTGTTTTCAGTTGAAAAGATGGCAAAGGAAGCTTTATTGTAGAATTTAGAGTATAAGGTGTAAATGTTATTAATTTGTCCATTCCAAACTATGTTTGTAATACTTATGTTGTGTCAGTGCCTCTATGGAAAACTCTTGCTGTGTCCTATTCTCTTCTTCTGAAGTCTTCTGTACATGCCTCATGCAGTGTCAGTGTTTAAGGAAGTAAGCTGTAAATCTGTTCCTTTCACTTAGTTGAATATTCTGTTTCGTAGAAGCTTGTTCCATCTTCTCTTTTGTTTGACCTATTTTATTTTAAATCCTTCTACAAATGTAAACATGATGACTGCTTCTTGTTACATTCTTGCTCTAAAACATTATCTGCAGAAATATGTTAAGATACAGTGTACTAATACATTACATATAAATATATTCTATTTTATTTATATATAAAATATGGTATATTAATAAACCCACAGTGCATGTAGAGAAAAGATTTTTAAAAATCAGACATTGCAGTCATCAGTGGTAGAATATGAAGGAATCTTCAGGGTTTAAAAGCTGAGATGAAAGATGGATGGAAAAGACTGTACTTTTGAATTTTACACTAGTATTTTTTTTAAATCGCCTTACACAAGAAATTCAATTATTGTGCTATTTCTGTCTACTGGGTATGTATCCCAAACCTGTATAGAGGACAGCATTAAATTAGCATGAGTTAATTCATATATGCAAACAAATATCATCTAACAAATATCATGGGTAACAATAACTTTAAGCAGAGAATGACTATTAAATGTAGTGTTTGTGGTGTTCCTGCGTCTTCTTCCTTTTCTGGTAGTTAGACTTTATGGACCAGACTTTGTCTTGGAAGTTTATTCGCCTGTCAGCAACTCCTGGTATCCCGTTTGCGAAGATGGCTGGAATGACGATTACGGAAAGATAGCGTGTCAAGACATGGGCTACGATGTGTAAGTATAATCTTGCTCAGACTTTGCAAATATGTAGAAAGGTTAAATTTCCCTACTTTGGTTCCCTAAGAATGTCTATCATCTGATACAAAATGCAGTTGCTAATCTAGCTCACATGAATGCAGATGGGGCTGATTTTAATAATGACAGGTGTTGTAACAAAACTTCAATTCTGCAACATATCACAGCTCCTGGCATATATGAAGCATTTATGGTGTGGGATCACTCATCTAATGCATTCCTTCACAAAGGTCTTTAGGAACTTACTTCAGTTTAGTTTCAATTCTTTGTAACTACCTAATAACACCCAGTCTGACTTTTAATCTGTCATTGTTAGTGTTATATGGAAAGCCTCTCTTGTTCTGAGAATACAACTAACAAATATGAAAGATCATCATAAATTTTTGCACCCAGTAGGCTAGCCAGATAGGCTCCACATAACTCCATAACCTACAATTTTTTTGTAGTTGAGATACTTTATGCTACTGCTCTCTAAGGTGCTGTCCTGTGGTATGCATGGCGTATGGGGCAATTTTTTTGTCAAGGCAGAGCTTCTACGTGACCACACTGCACAGGGACACTTGGTAGTAAGATCTCTGAACCAGCAATGACCAGAGTGTCTCCAAATCAGTAAGACAGTCTCACAGTAACTACACAGAGTGGTCCTCCACTAAAAAGGAGGGCAAGTATTTATTAACACTAATTATCACTGGGGCTGCCCCATGCAAATATTACTATTTTTGCTCTTTGGATCAGAAATTTGCTATGCTATATGTGTAAACGCACTAGTAGAAGCATTGCTTCATCATGCTCCATTTCACTGGGCAGGAGACTCCTACCATGCATGCGTATTAGATAAAAATGTCATTTTAATCTGATTATTTGATGTGAATCCGAGTTTGATAAATCAATCTTTAAAGTATCTGAGCTTCTCACGCTATACTGTGTTTAATATGTTGTGTGCTTAATGCCAAAAAAAAAAAAAGGTATTTTAGTGTTGTTCATGTCAGAAGATTTAGCTTGGTACAGTTTGTTTTTGCGTATTTGAAATCTGAAACAATTTGGTTTCTTAATGGATTCTTTCTGTTTTGCAGAGATACGTATTACTATAGTAAAGGAGTAACACCAGAAACTGACTTTGAAAGCTTTATGATGCTGAATACAAGTGCTGAGAATATAGATTTGTACAGAAGGCTCTATACCAGGTATCTTTGCTTAACTTTCTTCATTTTTATCTGGAGCCTTTTCAGAAGTTATAGGACATATTTCAATGTGAATTATCAGAGGAGAGTTTGCTTTTAATGTGGTTGTAGCAACTGCTCTCCCTACTTAAAACTGCAGCTCTCATTTTTCCATCTTTCCACTCTTCATTTTCTCTTAGAGAAAATGTCCCATTCTATGCTATCTAGAAGATTTCCTTGTTGAGGAAGCAATCATAAGCCTATCCGGTCATTAATATGAATTTCAGAATGATAGCAATAGCTAATAGCTGCAATACGTTCACGGCAGTTGGTACTGTTTTTCTTTTCCTTTTTTTTTTTTTTTCCAAGTCACATGAACACATGGTTTGGAAAATGATCTTTCACTGCATAAGGCATTTTTATCATTAAACACCTTTGAAGAGTTTAGTTTCTAGCCTGTAGATGGCTGTACCAACAAAGGTCTCTTAATATATCACTTCAATTTTTCCTTAGGCTCTCCTTCGTTTTGCTCCTCAGTGGGCTTACAAGCCTCTTATACTGCCTGCCTGTGCTAGTGCCTGCACTCTTCCACATAAAAATTTTGGTGAATGGATGAAACGACGGTAGCCAGATGGGTGCCATTAGTGTAGCTGGAGAGCGTAAAGAAAGGAGGGAGCCTCATCTGGAAGGCGAGTGTTGAAGGCAGGACACGTAGCTGGGAAGGACAGGAGACAGCTACAGGGTGGCTTGTGTACACCATTGGATCCGCTGTGTGCCTAAAAGCCTCTCTGCCTTTTGATTCTGTTGCAGTGACTCCTGTGTTTCAGGAAATGTGGTTTCTCTGCGCTGCATAAGTAAGTGACTTTGTTTCTCACACTTGCCATCTTTTGATGGGTAGATGATTTAGCTGTGGTTCCCAAGCCTCAAACAGGGGATATGCAAGCTGGGGTGGGACGAGGAAGATACTGGATCCCCAATTGCTTTTGTCTTTATTGTCACCAACCAGTTCCTTATACTAATTTTCCCGTGATGAGACGTGCTGGCCATTGCTATGCAGTTGTGGTGGGAAGCCTGTAACATGTCTGCTGTGTGGCATGTGGCTGTTGGGTGGGCTCTGCTTTCCAAACTGTGATGATTGTGAAGAGATGACCTCTAACTATTTTCTGTTTTGTTGCGTAGCACAAAAATGTGTATTTATGTGGCTTGACAAAGATGTCTGAATGCAGCAGCCTTCAAATGTGTAGCAAACCACTGTTTTGTTGTCATCTTGAACTGAGCTGGAGAAACTGTCCTCCAGACTACGTTGTTCCTTAACTAATGCCTGCATATGTAACCCCTTAGATTGTGGCGTGTCCACTAAAAACGCGAAAATTATGAGCAGAATCGTGGGTGGAAGCGCTGCATCACTGGGCCAGTGGCCGTGGCAGGTCAGCCTCCACGTGCAGGATGTCCATATCTGTGGCGGCTCCCTCATCACCCCTGAGTGGATAGTGACCGCTGCTCACTGCGTGGAAGGGTGAGTGCCAAACCCTGGGGCAGCTCATCCACAGTACCACGAAATAAATGTATTTATCTGCATTCATCTTCAGAATAGCTATTCTTGTCACTTCAGGCCAAAATAAAGGTTAACCACAAGACTTCTGGTTTCCCACTTTATAACCAAGTTGAATGCCATTTTTCCCCTCTTGAGTGCAGGTATTAGCTAACACATTTTGTTAGCTAATGCAGCTGTGCAGCTGTGTGGCTTTAAGGTGTTGAGGGAAGATTTGATTTAGAAGAAACTAGATGCAGATTTGCTGTTTGCATCCTATAGAAAGGAAATCTGATTTTACTTGGTAAAGGTGGAAATTAAATTTGATAGTGGTGTTGGGCTCGGATATCAGGCTAATAAGTTGGGTACCAAATTTACTTTGGCCCTTGTGAAGAAGAAGGAAAGGAAAAAACCTTGGAAGGAAAAAACCCACAACTCTAATATCACACAACTGAACATGTGATCAGTTTAAAGTTGGTCTAGATTTGTTACCCTGCAGCCCAAAGATGTGCAGAATTTAACAGCAGATACATCTTAAATTCCCCACATCTTTGGGCTACAGGGTAACAAAGTCTTACTTTATGTCGGTATCAGCAATAACAACAGCAGCAAAAAGCTGGTGTTTTGTCTTTTTTAACCTATGAAAACAGAACCTTAGAGGGCATTCAGAAGTCTGGTACCTTGTGTCCTCTGTCAGAATGTGCTATTAGCCACTTTTATAGGACTTGTCCACTAAAATTAAGGAAAAAAAAATAATGGTTGTTGTTTAGCTGGATCACAGCTAGGGGCTAAGACAAGGAAAAAAGACTTTGTCCTTAACCTTGAGAAAGGAATGCAAGTGTTTATTTTTATTTGAAGATCTTATTCCTCTTCTGTTTGCTAGCTTGGGCTCTGTAACAGGTAAAAGTTTTAGGAATGGCAACCGAGCGGTAGCTGGTACAAAGCTGGTTTTCAGTCCCCACTGTTTGCAGGACAGTTAGTTGCAGCCTTGGCAGCTCTTCTAGAGTGAGGTTTAACCCTGTGGGCAGTTTTCTACAGAGCATTTGTAAACTGCACTAAGAGACCATTTAACATACATCTAGCAAGTGTAAACGTAAAACGTAAATAGTTCTAGCACTTTTTAAAGCCTGAAATTTCTTCAAGGGTTCTGTTTTACCTCACTCTGGCTTCTGAATTTTCTGTGCTTCTGATATAACACAAAAGTAATACTACTGGCATGTGAGACTTAGGAATGACTGTTTGATGTCTTGAAATCAATAAAGAGACCACAGTGCGGCAGTCTCCCATGTAATTTGCTAAGTGGCTAAGGGGATAGCCAGTGATACTTAACGTATATCAAAGAATTTTATGTATTTATTTTTAGAAACCGGAGTCAAGCTTTTCTTAAACTTGATGTCTTGCACTCAGGCTTTCAAAAAACTGATTCTGAGATCTTTGTTAAATTATCTCCCTCTTGCACTGTTTTCCTGTTTGTGGCTTTTTGATGTTTATGGAACAATAGTGTTTGCGCACTGACTTTCTCCTTTTCTGAATGTGTTAATTCATTTGGACTAACATCAGCAAAATATAGCACTATTGAAGTGGGCAGGTGTGGAGAGAGTGGCCAAAAGTAAATAAGTGAAAGGTTACTGTTTACTTTTGTGTTCAGAAAGGGTTGTCAAATGTACGTGCGTTCTTGGGGATAATAGATTTTGAAGTTGTAAACTGTGACTCCTTACCAGAGAAGCAAACCTTCTAACCTTTTGCCTTTTCTCTAGGAAATATTCTAACCCGTACAGCTGGAGAGTTTATGCTGGGATCCTGAATCAGCAAGATATGATCTACAGCGATGGACACAGTGTGCAAAAAGTCATTTCCCACCCAGATTATGATGCAGATTCTAAAGACAACGATGTTGCCCTTATGAAGTTAGCGGCTCCATTAACTTTTAATGGTATGTACTCTGCTCTTCCTAAAGACCAAAAAAAAAAAAAGAAAAAGAAAAAATTGTGATAAGCATATCCTTTAAAACTTACTAAGTTAGTCAAGAGATCCTTCTAGACACTTACCCATAGGAAGAACATGAAGTGTAGGTAGAGACATCTTGCTGTTTCCCCTGTGATGGGGGCTGAACACAGAATTTTCTAAGTAAGGATTATTCAAATCTAGTACATACCAAGGGTTTGTATATAGAAATTTATTGCAGAGGTAGGGTTAGCTTTTGACTTGTTCACTGTTCTCCTTCTAAGTATTGTACTTCTGCTGCAAAATACTATATGGTGCGTAAGAATCGTTGCCTCTTATACGCGTAGTCTCAGGATGTAACGTTGTGGCAACTGACTAAGCTTTAAGCCAAATATAGAAAAATGTTATGGAAAAAAAGAGAAATGTTCCAAGTTCCTGCTCAGATTCTTTTTGTTTGCTTGTTTCTGAAACTTGTTAAATTGAAATAACCTTTTCTTAAAGGTGTCAGTTGGTTGTAAGCAAGCAATAAAAACTAGAAGACCAAGAATTATTTAAACAGAGGACTTTATACAGGTGCTATCTGTATAGGTGCTTTATATTTCAGTGCCTCAAGTTAAAGCTACTAGAAACAATCTGAAAGAAGTTTTCTGATGCTGAGAATATGGAGATTGTCTGTTTACCATACACGTTTTTGTGCCTTGTTTTCCCATGCATTTAACACTTCTTGTATCCAGTCTCACTTGTTCTATTATTCTTTCAGCAGGATTTTGCAAAGAGAGTGCAGAAATCTATTGTGAAGGGCCCGTTGCTTATCTGTTATTGATAAAGTTGTTTGAAGATTTTCCTCTCCTTTTTACTCCTTTACTCAAAAGAGCTGGCATTAATTACCTTGATACTCAAAGAATTGGGCTAGTGTGGTTCACTGTGCTTGTTCCTCACTTTGAGGTCAAGGCTAAGCAGCATCTGGGAAAGGGCAGCTCCTAAGCTCTCCACTGCTGCCTACATGGTGCAGTAATTGGTTAAATGCAATTTCTCTGAAGTACAGAGAAAATGTGTGGTGCATATGTATTTATGTATAAAGTAAGAGCTGGCCATGCTCAAATGTTTCCAGTGTGTTTATTTTGAATTATGCCTGGACATCTGGAATGACAGCCTGCCACTCTGTTTGCTTTGTAGACAATGTAAGGCCAGTTTGTCTGCCCAACCCGGGAATGATGTTCCAGTCCAACCAGGAGTGCTGGATATCTGGGTGGGGAGCAGAGTACGAAGGAGGTAAGAGCAGCTCCAGGATGCTTTTGTACAAAATCAGTCCCCTTCAGTCTGACAAATACATCTCATGGGCTATAAGCAGAAAGTATGAGCCAGATCAATAAATACTCCATATTATTTGGGGTTGCAATTGGCAGGCTCCACTTCCTCTTGCTTTACGATATGCACTAGAACTTATTGACCTCTTGGAAGGGAGTATTAATGTCATGCTAGGAGTCATACGCCTAAATGTCTGTTCCTATGTTTCCAGTAAGTTTTTTTTTTTTTCATCTTGGGGTTTGTGACAGCAATATTATCTGATGCTTGTTCTAATTTTGTCCTTGTGTCTGTATTTTTGCATATGTCTCAACTTCAGGCAAAACATCAGATAGCTTGAACTCTGCTATGGTACCCTTAATAGAACGTTCTAGTTGTAATTCAATCTATATCTATAATGGCATGGTTTTACCTACAATGGTCTGTGCTGGATTTCTCACAGGAGGAATTGATTCCTGTCAGGTAATTCATTTTTTTTTTAATAGCTGATAATGATGTGATTGATTATTTTAAGTCATATTATTAGTAATTTTAAAAAATCTTTTGCTAGTTATAAACTGATTGTACTAAAGAAAAAAAACTTGAAGTGACTAACATTTTTGACAGGCTTGTAGTTCCTTTTGTGTTGCATCCTTTTAAAAGGAAGAGCTTTTGTTACGATATTCTGAATAGCTGGCAATGCTCAGTTCTTGCTAAAAACATGAGGAGGGTGAGGCAGGTGTTTTTTCAATGCTTTGATGGTGTGTTTTGTTGTCTTGTGCTTGAAAATAAATGAATAATGCTTTTCATAGCCACATAAGTACTCTAGTATTGCACTTGTGAATGGGGAAGTCTATAAACTGTCTCAATGCTTTGGGCAAAAAATTTTCATGCGTATCACATTTAATATTGTAATTGCTGCAACAAGTTGTTTTACTCTGGAAATTATATTTCTTTATTTTAAGCCTATCTTAACCTATTCCTGAAATGATACGAACTGTGTCTTTCCAGGTGGTCTGTTAACTAATGATATGCTTATGTTTTGTGCAGGGTGACAGTGGAGGTCCTTTAGTAACTAGTAAAAACTCTGTGTGGTGGTTGGTTGGAGATACCAGCTGGGGAACTGGCTGTGCTACTCCCAACAGACCTGGAGTTTATGGGAATATGACTGTGTTTACAGATTGGATTTATAAAATTATGCAGGTAAAATATTTGGAGGTTTTAATATTTTTAAATACCCCAAATCCTGAAATTTGAGCTTAAATATTGATAACCTGAATCTTGTCTGACACTAAAGTTATTTCCTTGAGAAGTATCCAAATAATTGGTAAGACAGAGTCTCTTAGCAGAGCTGCTTTGTTTGAATAAGCCTCTTTTTTTCCCTATTTTTTAAACAGGCAAACAGATGACAACACTCTCTGTCTTTCTTGCTGATCGATGTTTCTGAGAACAAGCCTAAATGAAGCCATGGGTTCCTGGGATATTTATTCACCTTGCAGATGATTTTTCTTTCTGAATTTTATTTTTTAAAAAGCAACATGAAGGATCACACACTCGGTTCTGTGCTGGTTACAGTGACTGATTTAATCAATGAAGAATTATCACAATAAGCACCTCTCTCCTGAATGTGGTGCCTGGCAGAAAGCTGTTCTGCTTGGAGAAAGCAGAAAGTCAACTGCTCGCTCTGTTTAAGTAACTTTCACTGGATAATCAGGTGCACATTCATAATGACAATCTTGATCACAATTCAACTTAAGATTTTTGTAGTGGGATGTTCAGGCAGTTGGTTTAGTAGTGTTTTAAAATGATGTGAACATAGAATCTGTGAGCTGCTGGTTGGCATTTTAAGGAAAAAAATAAGTAATTTTTTTTTTTTGGTATATATGGAATATATGAAGGGAAGCTTTCATGCACTACAGTAGAGGCACAGAAGAAACATACTGTACATTTAACCTGTTAAAAATCCTCAGGATCTTGACAGCTGTTGTCCAGGTCGGATTGTTCAAGGCAAGATCCATCTGGCCACCTCAGTAATTAAAGCGCTGTTCTGCCTTAAGCCACTGTGAATTCCCCGAGGGCAAGACCTGCCGTCGCTCCAGGCTGTAGCAGGGAGCAGTGAAATAAGGGTCCTGCTGGGGAGGTCGGTACCTGCACACATCAGAGCATGCCTCCCAAAGGGCAAGGTTTGCTCAGTCTACGGCTGTGTTGCAAGCTGTAGGCCTCAGGTTGCAGCTGTGCATACACAGGCTGGATGCTATGTGCAAAGAACACAGATCTGTGTCTGCCTAACCAGATGACTACCTCATTTATTAAATTTGGCTTTTAATTCCTTAAAGCTCTCCTTTATGAATCTGCATGTATGTTTTTAATAAAATATGTTAAGTATCAGAGCGCCATCTCAGCTAGGATTTTTTTAAATAATTTATAATCATAGTACAGAGGATCAAAAAGCCATAACAAGTCACTTTTGATAAAAAGGATGCATCTTTTGTGTGAAAAGACTCTACTAGTCTTGTTTTCTCTGTTGGTACTGAAATGCAATTGTCTTGCAAGCAAACACTACACCAAATAAATTTTTTTTTTTTTACAAATAGTTTTCCGTGGTGGTTTGTACTTGTTTTCATGGGTATTCTTGGAAGCAGTTGTTGAATTCCGTGTCTGAAGTGCTCTAAAAATCTGTTTTAAACAAAATTCAAGTGCTCGATTCAAGATTTTTTCTTTTTTTTTTTTTTTTAATTCCAGTACATCAATACTTCTAACACTTGACCGAACCCAGGGCCAGAAAAATAAGTTGCATGTCCACATGCACTGAGGTTCTTCAGTGCCTGAGTCGGATGAGATCATTGTGGCTGGTGAGCGTGAGCCAGACCAGGCAGCTGCCCTAACGGCAGTGGGTTGAGGTAGTCACACCCTGTTTTGTTAATATAGTCTGTTAATGCACCCATATTTGTTACTCCTGCCTGAAGCGATGTGTACTTGCCTCTCTTCTCGAGGTGTGAGAGGGTGTTTTCAATAGCACGGGAGCATGAAGTGTGCCCTAGGGAATACCATGAAGAGTCAGCAAATCTAAGGAATGTTCAACATTTCTCCATCCTCACCTTAAAAAGCAAACAAACAAATCCCTCTGAACTCTAGCTTTTTAATAATTATTTTAATGATATGCCATAAGCTCATAAAATGAATGCTTATAATATGATATTGTGATTAATTTCATATATAGGCAAATGTGTGTATATACTGTGGGAAATAAAGCAGAAGGCCCAATTTTGAGAATTCTAAAAGTAAGTTTTAAAGGGCAATGACTACATTAATATTTTAGCAGATTATACACAGCTTGTCAATAATACTAGAAAGCAACAGTTGAAAAAACACTTCAAAATTCAAGGAAAGTACAGACTGGCAAAGTTTCTTAGATACTGGTAGGCTTGGGTGAGACGATCAACTCGCTCACTGAGTGAATTTCTATATTTAGCAACATCACTTTCTTCGTGGAGTAAAAAATTCAACTTTTCCTTTTCTTGCAAAAGATAGAGCATTTTGATCTGTAAGTTATCTCCAAAGTTTTCGAGGGCAGAAAACAGAATTATCAAAGGAATCTGGCTGGAGAGGCGACTTCTTGCTCTCTGCAAGGAAGAGAGAAAGGAATGACAATGAGATTTCTTTTTTTCTTCCAAACCAAGCAATAGGCAAGAGTTATAGACAATCTAGTGAGAAATGACAGCACGTTTTAAAAGTGCCTAAAGAACACCACCACCAACAACAAATATTAAGAGACTTGAGAATTTCACCAGCTCATTTTTTCCCAAAAGGATCTAAACTCAGTATAGGTTATTCCCTTCACCTCTCTGATGGCTATCAAAGGCTATCGGCTGTACTAGGGACATATCTGATGAATATTATTTATTTGCAGTTTCTAGTTTCAAACCTGACTTGCATGAACAGTACCAATCCACTACGATACAGGAGATAGGACAGAAATTTTCCAAGGTGGTAAATTCCTATATTTTGGAATTCTTTATCCTTTAGATGTCTTTTTGGATGTGGCTGTCCTTTTAAGTCTGAACACTTTGGAATAAGCATTAATCTTAAGGAACAAAATGTCTATGACAATAACAACATTTGATTGTGAATACAACTATTTGTACCTTAACAAGATAATTTTCTGCTTAATGTGACAACCTATCTATCTGAGATTGAGAGGTTCTTGCCACCGAGAAGTTTATATTGTGGTGGGAAGAGGGCTATCAGCTCGTGCTTTTGGGCAAGGGAAGGTTCAAAGCCTCTCCACTGCTGGGGGGTGGGACCTGAATCCAGTTATCCTTAACCCAGGGGAGAGACCCAGATGCTAGTAGTGCTGTTCTCCTTTCTGCATGTGGGAGCCAACGAGAACAACTTTGGGAAAACCAGGTGAAGGTACATCTGGTTTCTAAGTCCTAAAGGGCTTAAGCAGTCCCTTACCAATGAAGTCTAAACTTTTACTGGCCTTAAATACCTCTAGAGTTTACCAGCTGCAAGTCCTTTACATGAGGATGGATGTGAGCTCAAGATGAAAAGATCCCTACATTTAGGTCTTTAAGCTCTCCACCTAGTCTGTGGAGAGGTAGTCAATACAGAACTGGGTCAGATAAGGCACTTACTGAGCCAAATAAGGCACTTACTGAGCCTACCCATTCTCTGGGCACCACTGACTATGGTGAGAGGGCGGGCTGGTGATTCAGATGTGATTGTTTTCTGAAGCTAAATCCCACCCAGACCTTCACAGAGCTGCCATAAATGAGGTAGGCTCGTGGGTACTATTTTCAAAAGCCATGGACATTTAAGGGCTCCAGTCTCAAGGGAGGTGAATTCAGTATCTTAAGTACAACGTGATGAGATGCCCTGGTGTTTGTTACTGTTGAAAAATTGGTGCTTGAGGCTTTTGTCAAAAAGTACAACTAGTATTCAAGTCTTTGTCCGACAGCAGAGTGTATAGCAGGGAAGGGAAGGAAATTTGCAAATACGCCTTTGGCTCTTGCTCTCGTACTGCCACTTCCTGGAAGGGCAGCCTGAACACTGAAATGTAGGAATTCATGAAAATCCTGCTATTGAAATTCAAGGTGAGCCACTACCTAAGCTACCGGTTATTAATATTTAACTTGTTATGTTCTGAGGGACTTATACGAAGCAAAGGTCAACACCAGAAAAGCAAGTTCTCAATTCCAGGTGTTCTCTTTGCTGCCGCACTCTAACACGACGCAGCTCGTGGCGCCAGTTTTACCCTGGTGTTTTCAGTGCTGGCTGCCAGAAGCTGATTTGGACAGAAGCTACGTGGACAGGGCACCAGCACCCCGTGACTGGTAGTCTTCGTGTGTGGTAGTGCGGGGAACTGCTTGGTGCCTGGCGCTGATGCTTGTGTTCACCGCAGCAAGATTGGGCCGCAGGGCAGAGCCTATAGCATGCAGAGTGCAGCAGAAATACTGGTCTGTAGCCTGTAAACTTACGCTGAAATATGCCTGTGTGTGCAAAATCATTCCCTCGGCGATGGAGGGATCTTGCTTTGCAACAGCTCCAGAGCCCTGACCGAACACCTGTGGTTTCACCTGGGCGCTCTTTCTTTCCTCCTGAACAGCTTTTAAAGAAGCAATGTAGCTGTAGTCCTGGCAGTACACTATTTGCTCCATTTTAAACTGGGTCTGGATGGTTCTTTCAGCCTCTGCTGCTTGTTTCTCTTTAATGTCTTCAATGCTGGCCTAGGATAGGAGAAAATGGTGAACTATTGAGAAGTTTGCTTCGTTTATGAAGATGCCAGTACTCAGCACTGTCCCCAGGGAAAGGCAAGGTTGGACACAGCTCTTACTGCTGCACTGTCTAATCCCAGCCTGGCGCTTGGGAGCTCATCATCATGGTTTAGATACTGATTTCTCTCTGGTGAAAGACCAAGGAAACGTGACACTATGTCCTCACCCTAAACTCCTGCACAGGATTGGCAAAACATGACTCCTGGAAAATACCAAGCCTGATGGGAGCAGGCAGCAATTTCCAGTGATGGGTTCAACCTGCTCTCAGGTTTTTGCGGGTATTTTCACCGTGTCCTGCTTTTGCAGAGAACAGTGACAGTGGTACCCACATGAACTCCATTTCCTCTCCTGCCCTCCTCAGAAAACTCTGATCTTCTATCTGTTGTCAGCAAATCACTCCTAATTCTTGGGCTTTTTTATTACTGCTATTTACTGGTCTTTTTTGAAACTTTCATCTGAAACATTGTAGGGAGCAGGAGGGTCCCTTCAGTCATCCTGAAAGTCTCTTGAAATACTTTCTTAGCATCCCTTAGACTGAAGTCTTAAAAAAATGAAGTTTTTTTTCTTATCTTTAATCTTTTTCTTACCTTGTCTTCATCTTTCTCACATTATGACTAAAGAGGCTCTCTAGAAACATCTGTGCTTGGCTGAAATAGCTGATTTCTGCCACCCCAAAGCACCCAACACCACCAAAACCTGAACAGGCATCATCGAATTCTCCCACAGCGGGGTGGTTTGGACTTGTCTACTTCTGGCTGCCTTTCATGAACAGTGAGACTGCCACACTGATTAACACTCTGGCTTGCCTTTCAGAAAGCCAAAAGCACTGTTAAATTCTCGATGTTAAAGACCCACATGCAGAACTGGAATTTGAAACAAATTCTGAACTCTTCAAGACAGGCATACTAGGTTTTCTTAGCCGAGTGTTTTATGCATCAAAAATGCAACCAGAATGAATGAAAAAGCTGCATTTTAGACCTTGCCAAAAGATATTGAAATATGCTTTGTCAAAGCGTATTTGACAAAATACACTTTCATTAATTTTGTTATAAATGTTCTATTGTACCATAAGCAAGGCTGTATTTACAAGTGGCATTCTGTCTTACTGTTGTCTTATCCCAAGTTATATGCAGTCTCTCACCTTGGCAACTCTATATAGATTGTGAAACTCAGCAAAATGCTTTTTAGTCACTGACAGAAAAAACTCTTCAACGATGCCTATGGGAAGAAGAGAGAAACAATATGAAATCAGTCGAGTTCATGGTCTTGCCATGAGCTGTTTTCACAGGGGAGTAGCACAGGAACTGGAAGTCAGCATCATGCTCGCAGGTTCCAAGTCAGGCTTTCTCTGTGTTACTCTTTTGCTGACGTCTGCATCCCTTCCCGGTAGCCTGGTGGCAGAAATGGCCAAAAGACCTCCAATAAACCCTCTTTCCCCTGCCAAGGGCTACTTGGATTGGACGGATAATAAAATCTCACAGTCACAGAGTCTAATTCAGGACTTTAGGCAGGTGGGTCAGCAACGGGAGACACGGGATGACAACATACTCCTTCCTTTGGTGTTTTTCACTGGATGAATTATGGACACTTCCACCCATTCACACAGTTGGTGTGTAATAAAAGTAAATGTGCAATGAATTTGCAAAGATGCTAAGTTCCTACTTTAGGGTTTGTGCATTGCACTTCCTGAGTGAAGGCCACATGAGAGACACCAGACATACCAATCACAGTGTTCATCATCGCAACAGCTGGCTCCTCCAGTTTCATGACTTGCTCTTTTATAATGTCCTCAAAAGTCTTGTAATTGGTAAAGCCCGGGAGCTCCCGTCCACGATACTGGGCTTCGTATTTCTCTACATTTTTAGGTACACTATCTGTAACTGTAAAATTAAAAGAAAATTGCTTTAATACTAGATTTATAAATTACAGATTTAAGAAGGAAGTCTATGTCTTCTCTCTGGAAATGCTGTTGGCAGGACTTACTACTGATCTGATCTTTTAAGGAATGTGGTTATTACAGAACTGAACTAAGAGAGTTTATTGCCTTATGAATGAGACATTTCACTCATTTGAGTAAGCATCCAAAATGACAGAAAGCAACCCATAAATGATGAATGGGCTCAAAATTACTGACTCTCTGTAATTGGTACTCTCTCGGATTTTGACACTACCAGCCAATTTTGAGGTGTATTAAATACATATATATATATATATATATATATATATTTAAAATAACATCCACTAAAGAGGCTTATCTCAGGGAACCTAATGTAGACTAGATCGTTTTGGTTAAGACAGCATAGTCATTATGCCTTTGTTAATGTTATAGGAATTTACCATCTTAAATGAGAAATACTGAATCTTTCAAATCAAATGCAAGTGATGTTTTTCTTTGCTTACCCTTCATACTAATCTCATGGAGAACTGCTTCCCAAGTTTGGAACTCTCTGCGGATTTTTGTAAACAACCTGGTTTCGTTTTCAGATATATGTTCCTCTCCTTTTATTGAATGAGCAATATCCTCATTAAAATATTTGATTAGCTGCAATATATTAAAAAAAAAGCAAGCAAGGTAGTAAAATTTCATTTTTTCAGACTAATTTATATATGTTAAGTAAATCTTTAGTTGTTTGATGTTCAAGTAGGCTCACTGTTCATTGAAAATATCCTTTACTCCTCTTTTGCTCCTGGTATTTCTGCAAAATCAGCACATCTAGGGGAGACTAACTTGATCTGTGGGCTCATACAACCACTTACTAAATTCTAACGGACCTGACAGACAAAATCTTTGAAGACTGACAGGCCTGCACAAGTGCTGCCACTGGCCTGCAGAAAATACACTCTGAGTTACGATTCTTGCCGTGAGCAGAGAAACCCAGCTGCACTTGCAAACCATTTTTTTTTTTGATATCAGGGCCTCATTTAATCTTATGAGAACCATAAACAACAGCAATCTTCCAAAATGCTACGCTAGGAAGACTATAAGTTTTCCCTCTCCAGCATGACTGATTTTGACCAATCACGTTGTACTTTAGTTCTCTTGTCACGTAATCACAAAAAAAAAAAAAAAGAAAAAAGAAAAAAAAAAGAAAAAAAAAAGAAGAAAGTGCTGAAAGGTCCTCTAGTCCATTATTTTTGCCAGGAGACATGATGGCAGATATTTGTGCAATTTATTGTCAAGATCCTTCAATGGCAGGTTCTACAAGTAATGCACACCAATGCTTCAGCAATGCCTTGCTATCTGTAAAACATTTATCTCTCCAGCACCTACTTCCTTTTGCTGTTCTGTAACTAAACCAACATTTATACTTACATCTGTGAGTACACACAGCTTTTCAGATTCTGTTTTGAGCGTGCCTCTCTTGAATTTGCGTAGTTCTTGGAAGTTTTTTTGGAGTTCAATGTGTATTCGGTTCTTTACAGTAGGCAAAGTTTTCTGGAGGGTGGAAGTCAGAAAGATGAAAGATGATTAGGTAGTTTGTACATGACTCTTTTTTAATTTTTTTTGATGGGGTGTGAAGGAGTGGGGAAATGAAAGAAAACCATGCTGAGACTGACTCAAGCCTGCACATAAACTGTTGCTGTTAGGAGACTGAGAGCAGCTCCGCTTCCTGTTGCTTGTATCCCTTGGATGACAGCGGGACAACACAGAAGTGCAAACATGACCTTCACTTAAAAAAAAAAAAATGACAGGGAAAGGCTTTGATATCAGGGCTGGGTCTTGTGGTGAGGTGGGCAGAACAGCTGTAGTCTAGCAGAAGGTTTCACTTATAGTGTGAGCCAAAAAGTATGTCCCATTCCCCGGTAGCAGAGAGGTGGTGATGCGGGGAAGGTACGGAATCCTTCATTTCTGATAAATATGTGACTGATCATAGCTGTTCGGTTGTTTATTTGATTTCTTATTTTATGTAAGCTTACATAAATACATATATTTTTCCTCCTTCAGCCCTGAATTGAAAAGATCTTTGTATTTCAGCATTTTCCCATAATAGAATAATGTATATTACATATATAATAAAACAATATATTAACATTATACTATAATAAAGTAATTAAGTTTCTACTTGAGATTTTGAAGACATATTCAGTTCACAGAAATTATTTTGCTTTGGCAACCTGACATTAATAACTTGTCACCAAGCCATCAAAGCTGTTTGCAAACAAAAGGAAATATCATCACTACCAATAAAAAAACAAGGGTTACGAGTCACAGGCAAATGAAGTGATTTGCTCGTCAATCCTTACTTAGGCTAAAAGCAAATTTGAGAACAGATATGGGTTTCCATAAATACTATGCAAATAACTTTAACTTTTTTTTTTTTTTAATTGCAATCCAAGACTAAAGGATTTGGCTTATTTTTAAATAGTAAAACATACAAAAAGCTTAATGTGACATCTCTATACTTACAATAATATGTCCCACAAGTTCTCGTGTGAGCGTCTCTGCCAGAAGAGGGATAGTAGCCTTTCCTTCATTCAGAAAAATGCTGCCAAAAAAGGGAAGAAAGGTGATTATGGGCTGAGCACTTTTGCAGGGTAAGGGAGCAACACTCCTTTGTTTTTACTGCTATGCAAGGGGAGTGCCAGTGCAGACACAGGAGCAACTCAGGAGCTTCTGAGCCCAACAGCTTTTCTACAAGAATTGACAACTACTGATACTTGTTAAAGATAAGGAAACAGACTGAAAATAGCGTTTACTATCACGACATTGGAATACTGTTGCACTGTTGCTGCATGTGAAACTGAAACTGCATGCTGAACTGAAATCCTTTTCAGTTGTATGTATACTGCAGCTGATTTGCTGCCAAGTCATCTTCTGGGGAAAACCGTGCTGGTGCCGTCAACACAGGCAGCTATTTTTTCTCTTGCTAAACTTCACAGTTTTTCAGTGAATAGAAATACTCAGCAAAGTACTTAACTTGAAGTGCTCAGATACTTGCCCTGATTTCCTTGCGGCTATTCTGAACTTCTGAGGTTCATTGCACCTCTCCAGCGGAGGGGAGCTTAAGCAATTCCTCAAACTTGCAACTAAAATATATTTAAAACAATCATTTGACATGTAAAATTCTGCTCACTTACTGCAGGGCAACACTACATAGGCAATGACAAAAAATAGCAGATAGAATTCCTGTTTGCAATCCTAACTGAAGTCTCAGAAAGTCAACACTTTCTTTTTTCCTTCAGTGACTTTAGCGCTTTAGAATAGATCCTTTGCATGAGAACTACCTAAAATGTTTATGAGTTTCAAAGAAAACTTTCTCCTGCTGGATCGCAGAGGCTAAGGTCAGATTGTTGCGGATGTCCTGTTGCCCACGACACTTCACGATCATGTAACCTTTCTTGAGGGGGACGATCTGATTTCGTAGTATTTTAACAATAGACTCCTCAGTTCCTTTGTCCACCAAATCAGGTTTTGTGAGGATTCCTGTTAAGTCACACAGAGAGAAAATTACTTGCACAGAAAGTAAAGGTGGAGAAGATCCATTAGGATATTTTATCATCAGAGCAGGACTGTTCTGTATAGTGTTTCTAAAGTAACTTTTTATCTCTGTTTTGCTTTTTCTTTCCTAGAAAGCTCTCAGCTCCTGGGCTTAGCACTGTAAAACTTACTCTACAGTTGGACTTCCAACCACACCTTTTGCCTTGCTCACCTTTCTAATACACAACAGCAAGGTTTTCCCACCATTAGCTTTGAGGTTTTAAGTTTCCAGTGTCAGCAAGACTCAAAACCAAGGTACTGAAAGCGTACTGGCTCTCTTTCAGTTTTGTAAATAAATTTACAAGAGCTTATTTAGTTTTTTTTTTTTTTTTTTAATTTGTAGCAGTAAACTTTGCAGAACTGGTGAGGGGTACAAAACACTAGATTGCATGGAAAAAAACACACACTTCAACTTGTAGCATAAAAAAGTCTCACCGAGTGTCCTTTCTCCCTTGGGGTCCACCATCTGAGCCATTTTCAGTGCTTCTGTTGTTGCAATATCCACATTACACGGCACCACTACCAAATTGAGTGTCTCTTTGTTGCTGATAATGCTTTTAAGTAGGTTTTTGATCTGTAATATAATACAGCAGTAATGAAGTTCAGTAAAATCAGATGCTAGCATGTCGGATGTGACCATCTCTGTCAATACCAATTAATTTCGCTGTCTGATGCCATGCAGTGTCACATACACTGAGGGTACTTTTACATGCTAAAAGATGTCCTGGAAATGTCAGAAAAAGAATGCAGCCTCCTGCTTTCTAAAGATATATCCAATCATCCAACATGAATGAAAACAGACTGTTATACTTGTCCTGAAAGCTATAAAAAAAACCCCATCACATTCATGATGGAAAGGCAAATGCATTTGACTTCTATTTCAGTGGACCATTAGCATAAAAACAAATCTTATGAGACATTTAGTTGGCATTGTTTCCATGTTGCAATGCCAAAATAACAGAGTTTCTCATGGTTTGTGTTGTATTGCAAATGTTCACACTGCTCTATTGTGCTTATACTGAATTAAATTAACTCTTTATTCAGAGTTTTGGTTAAGTTGTCTCTATGTTTTATACTTGCCTTTCAGATTGATTTCTGACAAAATAAAATTATATAACCTCCATATCTGAAACATGCAGGCTTCTGGGGACAACGGAAATGTATGGATGATGTTGCACTAGCTGCTCTCTCTTTTATATAGATGAAAAATTACTATCTTATTGTAAAATTAAATTACTCCTATCCCAAGAGTAAAACCCATTTTTATTTCCTTTGCTGCTCTTGCAAGATTACCCAGTCCTTTCTCATTCTTATACTGACATGTCCAGCTGGTGTTACTCTTATTCCAACTTTGTACTTGAAGCTATCTTACTAGAAATACTGTACCCAGTTCCTTCTTATCATGTTTAGGTCCTGTCATTATACAGCTATGTTGGCATTCCCTAGCCGTTTCTTCTAAAAGCTACATGAATAATGGTCTGCTGCGATCGTTTAGGTGATCAGAAAAAGAGTGGGTCACATTCTGATCAACCCTATATGTGAGGCACAACAGAGCACTGAGCCAGTAAGAGAAAGTTTTCCTGCTTGCTCCAGAAGAGCTTTCATGACCTCGACTGTAGCCACCTTTGCTAAATACATCCACAGGTTGGACATAAGGCATTTTGAGACTCATCTATCTCCAGTCAAGCATTGTGTTCAGAGACAGTCTGCCTATGAAACAGTGTCCATACAACTGGGTTATGCCAAGCTGCCATGGGTGGTTATGTCAAGCACCTGAGAAGACTCATTTACAGCTAGCCTGGCCAGCTTGCTCCTGCACTGTGGCACTGAGAAGGATCCTGGTCCTTGCTGGTTAGCTACAATACTGTAGCTTTAATTCTGGCCTGGAAGCTGAGTATAACAACCCCAGTATCCTGTATCAAAGACTCACATTTAAGGTAGGTTACAAAAGTGACCTTTTGCACAGGTTAGCACATAAGACTGAGTTTTACCTGGTCACCGATGTTTTCTGGCTGATCTCCTACAGCCACTCTAGCAATTCCAGGAAGATCAATTAGTGTCAGGTCCGGCACAGTTGGGGACCAGACTTCTAGGGAAATTAGTTCTCTACTGATGGCACCTCTAGTACCAGCCACAACATCCTGGGCTACAAGGAGAAAAGAGCAAGGCAATGAATACAAGGTTCAAAAAATGCACCAAAGTGAATTTGAGAAAGGAAAACAATAACTATACAATGAAAAGTATCTACTACCACCTAAAGCTCTTTCAGGTATGACTTTTTCTCTGGCATGGCCAAGCATGGAAATCCATTTATGCAAAATCTTAAGGAAATTAGTAGGGAATATATGGTCTCTTTTTTGAATGTGAACTATAATATTTTGCAGAGTATTCATGTGACTTACTGTCACATAAACAGACAAAATGCATCCCAATATGCAAAACTATAACAAACTATAACAAAACAATATGACAAGCAATATAACAAACTATAACAGAAGTGATAGGATACTAGCCAGTTACAGAAGTGCTTTCTCAATATCAAATCTCTTTTCAGACATTAATTAATTATTGACAGCTTTGAAAGATAAATAGATATTATTCTATATTCTTCACAAGTTGATTGCGAGGTTGAGAGCTCAAGGAATTTACTCCATGTCTTATACAGAAATAAGATGAACACTGTGAACAACACAGAGGAGCAGGGACACACATTCTCCTGTGAGCACTGAATCACACTCATTACATTTACTTCATATAGCTATGCAATTTTATAAATTCTGTTGATGTTTGATACCAAAACAAGTAACTTCTCGTGAGAGATGAACTCTGTAGCTATCTTACTCAGTTAATATCATCACTATTTTTTGAAATATTTCTTGAAAAACTCCAAGCAACTTATACAAAACACAGTGAAACAACTTGACAAGGTAGCAGAGCAGTGCAAATCAAGAACATAAGGACAATCCAAATCCTATGTCCAGAAAGACATTTGGGGCACGTGCTTATTTGCCCTTTGAGTAACAAAAGTGTTTTCTTGCACTGCATGAAATATCATAAAAGTAAAGCAATGCTTGGGGCTGTGTTCACAGTAACTAGTAGAAACCCTGTATATCCTCCAATGTGTGCTCTTTAATTTTCTCCAAAATCATAAGGTTTCCAGCCCTAGATGCCACAATCTTTCCCTGGGCTTTTGCACTGGAAATATGAGCCATTTAAGGCTTGATATGTTCACAACTCAACAGACAAAAAAACAGATAAATAACATCCAATTGAGGACTTGGCTTGAGCTTTTATCAGACATCATGGATCATATTCACCACTGAAGTGGTGAGTAGTAAAACACTCTTCATGTATCTATGCTATCCCACCTTCTTCTACTTTAAATTTGTTTCTTAGCAGTTATGATCACACTGTATGTTAGTATGGGGACTGCTGTCCATCTTAAGAAAAAGGTAGTGACAGGAGATTGAGCAAGTCATATCAGAGGGGAATATGTTATAGCTTACCTCTTCTTACTGCTCTCTCCACCTCTGAGGGGTTCTCAAGTTCTTCACTGATATGTCGGTAACTAATTTTCCCTTTCCATTTCTGGGTACCAGCTGTTTTTTTGAGTCTAAGTTCCAAGGGACATCTTGTAACGATACCTATAACAGTTCCAAAGATGGAATTAACTCATGTTAGCAGTTGTTACATATAATACACAGTAAGTGTGCTGCAAATGGTGTCGTGTACACAAAGATAGATAGTACGTTTCATAGAGCCACAAAAATGTTCCAAGGGACCTTTAACAGGCTGTCATCCAGCTTCCTGTTTCCAAGCAGGACTGTCACCAACTCTAGATGTGATCAGCTCTCAGCTTTGTCCAACTATATCTTGCTAACTTGGATGGAGTAACCTGCTTCAATGCTGCACCACCATCCTATGAAAAAGTTTTTTTTTCTCAAGTCCCCCCAAAAGACTACATGCACTGAGAACTGAGGCAATTTCAACTGATTCAGAACTTGTGGAAATTACAGGTGTATAGGCCTATAGCATAGGCACACACACATATATATATACATATGGAGCTGCAAGGTGAATCATCTTGTGCTGCAAATAACTTCCAACAACCTTCTCTGATTTGAAAACATCGAAGGCAGGTGATCATGTAAAGATTATTTCATATTTTATCCTAAAAAAAAGTAAGAAAACTGTGATCCAAAAAAAAATTCCCCAAACCCTAACCCCCAAGAAAGCAAATTTCAAAATCAGTGTTTCGTATGGAAGTGAGACTCTGCTGCACTTGCAGTATAGCTTTCCGGGGAATACGCTGTGTCAGCTGATGCTGCCTCTCAGGCTATCAACAATTTTGGGCAAGTATGCTACATTATACTTCTCTTAGTTTTGATTCCTAGACTGTTCAGAACATGCAACCTGTCGGCACAACACTGCAGTTCCCCACCTGCGCATCCATTTATTCTAATGGAAGACATTATTCTAATGGGAGACAACATCCCCATGTTCCACAATTTAGATGATACAGTCTCTATCATGAGTTATCTACTCCCAGATGGAAAAAAAAAAAAAAACTCTTCTACCTCATCAATATAAAATTCAGAAATTTGGGTGAAAGAAAGGACAAATTCTTACCATTTCCTCTAGGAAGAGCAACACCAGACAGGGCTTCCAGGACAGAGCTTTTTCCAGAGCTCTGGTCTCCGATCACTGCAATTGCAGGCAAAGCCATATCTTCTTCTACTCCAAGAGACCTCAGACTGTCGATGAGATCAATGCAGGGGCGGATCTTTTGCTCATATTGCTTGTACAAGGTGTGTTCTTCTATCTGTTAGAATTAAAGTTGCATTTTTTTGTAACTTTTAGCTAAGTTATTTTCACAAAACCTTCTAGGCATCTCTTCCAGCTTATCATCCTTTAATAAACCTTACATACTGATGTCACTCTATGTTTCATATCATTGTACATCCTTGCGCTACCATGTTATAAACAGGTGTCTGCAAATACAACCAAATTATTTGAGGTTGACTTAGTGATTGAAACATTTTTGATAAAAATACCAAACTTCATAAGTTATCATCTGAGAACTATACAGGTGGAAAGTAAGAAGAGACCCCACTACTAAAGATGTTTTGTTCATTTATTTTTTTGATAACTTCCATCCTTGCTTTTACTCATCTACAAATGTACTGAAGGATATATGCGAATGAATGCATACAATCAAAAATAAGATAATTTAGTACAGAAGAGCATATTAAATCTTTATTTTGAATTCTGAAGATTTAGTTTGTGTGCAGACATCAAAGGGATTCTGCTCTAGTGTCTTTAATAGGTGGCAAAAGATCTTTTAAATCATGTCTTCTTTTGTTGCTTCATTTTAATCCAAAGTAAGGTAAATGAAAGCAAGTGATTTCCTTTAAATGACTAACTAATGCCATTTTTTGTTTTTGGTAATATGTACCAGATGTTAACATGGGATCTTCCTTTTATGAAACCATTTTTTTTTCCAGCCTTTCCCAAAACTGGTCTGCTTGCTGCTAAATATTGCCAGGTAAGTGAAGGGATAGCTTGGTACCTTCTCGCAGTTCCTCCTTTTATGTTCCAATCTGACTGCTGATTTATAAAAGCATTTATAAATTTTGAGGACATCAATATTTTATAAGACTTAACAGTCCAACCACATTCATTCATTTTTAGAAAATAAAAGCTGAAGTGGCTAACCATCACCTTAGTCTAAGAAAACCATATTTGAAAATATGTGTATCAGATGTAAGCAAGAAGAGTAGATTTGTCTTTCAAAGATAAGAAAGACAGTATTCATTCCCATATGCAGGTATTTTAAAAGCATTTTGGTAACACCTCTCCACTATCTTCATTACAATGTTTGCTAGCTAGTAAATGCTTAACCATTCTTCAGAATTTCATTTACTATGCCACAGACTTGAAAAAAATCTGCCCTGCCAATCCAGTGTTAAAAACAGAATATGGATATATATTAAGATTTCTTTATATTCCTGTTGAAGGTATTGGAGCCTTATGTAAAAAAGTATCTTAGATTCTAGGATTTCCATTTAACATTTGCTAATTGTGAGCAATGAAATAGATACATATTGCACAGTAAATTTGCTGCTTGGCTGTTCCCATCCTACTTTTTATACTTGTACTTTTTATGCCTGCAGATTAATTGCATGTAGACATCTTCCTAGTTATACAAATTATTGCTTGGGCCCTGATCCCAGAACTCCAGCCTTTAGACCTAAGTACAGATCAGCCAAGGAGACACAGGAACTGATTTGGGGGCACAAAGCAAAACACGAGAGTTACTGAGAGGACGATCTGTGTCCTCCTCTGCTACCTGGCTTACCTCATCCTGTATTTCGTAATACAATTTCTCTAACTTTTTCTGCACCTTCTGAGATTTTCTCTCAGATGGAGCCTTTTGCGTTGCTGCCGGTGATGCCATCTCGTTTTGTTTCAGAGGAGCTTCTTCATCATCGAAATCTGGTGGAAGAGGTACTGCGTAAGCATCTCTGAGTGCTTGTCTGGAAGGTGGCACAGTGTCCCTTTCCTCCACAGAAGGATGAAAATGTTTCTTATCCATGATCTGCTGATTTCTTGGCTTATCTTGCGGCTTGTTCATCAGTGTTTCACAAAAAGGTGATTGCTGGTCCAGCCGCTCTTCTGTACAGCTTCTGAAATCAAACACAGGACGTTAAGTGAATCCAACTTGCAATAGTAGCAACAGCAGAGAAGATGAAAACACTGCCGTTATTTACTGAGTCAAGCTTTCAGCAGATCTCAAGTGCCACATCTCTTGCCAAAACAATGATTGCTTTCCAGAAGATACACTTGAAAAACTTCTCTCTGCCTCTCCTCCGCTTTTTCGGGTTTTTAGAAGCAAAAGTGGCAAGAGAGTAAACGAGAAGAACGAGAACAAGAAAAGAAATGCTAAGCTAGTTTTTGTGGAAAGCTCATCTTCCTCAGTGAAAGATTTTTGCTGAAAAGTATTTTGAGATGTTCTGTCACTACAGCACCTACTGGGCAGGTTTGCCCAGACTGAGTGAATGCTTGCTTAGCTGCAGTCACTCGAGGTCACCTTCTCACAGCTGCATGTCTGCATAAGAGGGACATGGAGGGACCCATGGACAAGGGAAGCAGTAACAGAAATAGCTCCTAAGATACTAAGCTTAGTGTTTTAGGGCTTCCTCTCCTATTTAAAATTCCCTCTCAAGAAGCAAATACATACCGTTGCTCAACATTGTATTGGGAAAAGTGGTCTGGGAGGCTTTTTTATTTGCTTGCTTGGGTTTTCTTCATTTAAAAGTGAGGTTGTGCTATGAGCTTTTCCTGGAAAATTTGATGAGTGACCGAAGAGCCTGGAGGTTTACAGTGTGACATTTTCCAGGAAAAGTGTGAACAAGGAAAATAACATAAAGAACAAGTGATCACCATACTTTTCAAAACCAAAATGAGAATGAAAGATAAATGAAAAAGAATAAGAAAAGGCCAAAATGAAAAGATAAATGAAAAAGAATAAGAAAAGAGAATGAGAAGTAGCATTTTTTTTGAAATAAATATTGTTCTTTTTTGTTCTATTTTTTTGCTTTTTTTTGGCTGAATTAAACTTACAGATTTTCTAATTTGAGCAGATGTCAAAACAGGAAGATCAGACACAAAATAAGTTGAAACAGAAAGAAAAAAAAAAGAACACATTAATTCCACACTTCCTGTTTCGGCCTGCTTTGTAATAAAACAATCACAAAGGTGTTTTTTTTTTTTTTCTTTTTTCTTTAACATTTCTGCCTTATTAAGAAAACTTAGGCCAGATCTTGTTTTAGTCCTGCTCTTGGTCAGAGAGACTCAGTCATGAGCTCAAATATATTTCCAGAAAATAATCCATTCATATATTTAGATACCCAAATAGCAATATATAGCTGATACATAAAAGAAAATGCTAAAGTAAAAAATAAACTTAAATGACTAGAGAGAATAAGCTCAATTTTTGACCAGAAATAAGAGATAACTGACCTACTTTTTCTTCTTTATAATTATTCTTTGCACACTTTGTCCATCTTTCTGCGCCTCTCCCTTTTCACTACTGTTTCAACAACTGTTTCTACTAATGAATACAAAGAGGTTTTTTTTTTTCCACTTGAGTGAGAGCTCAGTGCTTAACCTGCAATGAATATACATTCCCTGTCCTCTGGTAGCCAGATTCTTTTGTCCTTTTCTATTGCCACATGACATATTTTTTGATAATGTCTTTAATAATAATTCCTTCTATGGCCTCTCTTGTCTTGTCTAATCTATTCTATCCCTTCTTTTCAATTTAGAAGAAGGAACACTTCATATGATTTTTTGTGTTGCCTGAAATATTACCAGGCAGCAATTTTCTGTCCCTTCTTTTACATTTTTATTCACATTCCTTAAGTGTCATTCACATACAGGTTTTAGTAGGTGGCCTCATAAATATGGACATATTTCATTCACAGAGTGGTTATACAGAAGTTTTAGACATCCTTATAAAAAATAAGACAAAATGCAAAAAATAACATAGTAAGGCAACCAGGAACAACAGGAGATCTTGAAAGATAAACCTGTGACACAACCAACTTACCGAAACTTAAAGTGTCTAGTTAAAAAGTTTGAAACATTTCAGTTTCAGAGGTATTTCCTGCCACACTCATAAGCTCCCTTTTCAGCTAGGTCTACAGCGCAGACTGAAGTGCCACGTGGATGTGCAGGCTATAAAATATACCTATATAAAGCAGCAGAGTGAATAAATGTGCTGGTTTCAGTGGCTACCCGACCTTTCTGCCCCTGGATCTGAATAAAGTTAGGTAGGTTGGGGCAACCCTTCATCATGCCATGCAGACATCGTGCATTGAGCCTTCACAGCCTTAAAAGCAAGCAGAACCACAGGCAGAAAAACAGACAGATAGAAGAAAAGGAGAGGCAGTTTCTTCAAGTGTCCTCTGAAACTAGCAAAACTTCATACGTGAATGACCTGATAATAGTAGAAGTGGGATAACACTCTTCCTTATCAGAGCTATCTGTCAGTTGTCAGCTCTATCTGCCTTTTCCGAGGAAGCGAAAGAATGCACTGCTTATAACGCTAGAACATGTTTCTGCACAGTACAAAAAAACATGCTACGTATGCACAATCTGTGAATTTAAAAAAGTGCACTCCAATTTACATGCCATCTTTCAATCAATTTCATGAATTAAAGATAATTTAAGTTCCCTTGATACTTTAAAAGAGAAGGGAAAGACATTATTACCTGTGTAGTGTCCACAGTAGCAAGAAGAAACAATAGCCTTTTCCTGCTTCTCTTGGTCCTTTCTATTTTTCTCCTCCCACAAAGAGAGGATGAGAACTGGAGAGTGGCAGAGAAATGAAACTAACTCATGAAACAAAACTAAATGTAAGACATATTTCAAAATAACCGGGCTGTTTATTGTTCTCCTTTCATTTCCTCATACTCTAGCAAATTTTCTGACATGGCATTTCCAGAAAACAGAAATTAAACTCCTCAAAGGAACAGCTGGCCTTATTGACATTTAGCTTTACAGTGTGATCTATCGTCTTATTTTGTGACAGGTGTAAGGTATTCAAATGATGTTTTTTAGCATCCATAATACCTTTTTTTCCTCATATTTAATATATGTTTTCTCACAGAATCACAGAATGGTTAAGGTTCAAGGCACCTCTGGAGATCATCTAGTCCAATCCCCCTGCTCCAGCAGGGACACCCAGAGCACATGGCACAGGGTGGGTTTGGAAGATCTCCAGAGAAGGAGACTCCACAACCACCCTGGGCAGCCTGTGCCAGGGCTCTGTCACCCTCACAGGAAAGAAGTTCTTCCTCACATGGAGATTAAACTTCCTATGTTTCTCTTGTATTAATATTTCAACAATTACAAATAAATGTAAGATGACATAAGACCAAATGTGGTTTTAAAATGTTCTGTATAACCTACTCTTGGGTTTATTGTTGTAAATTATTATAAAAACAGCACCAAAAATGAGTAACTGTCTTAAAACCACAAGATCCTAGAGAATGAAAGAAAGGGAAAATAAGAGAGAAATAGTAGGAATTCTAAATTCTTCCTTTCTATTATTTTAAGATTATATAAGCCCAGTTCTGAAACTTTTCTCGAAAAACTTTGGAGCTAAAGATGTATTTTCTTAATAACATGGGATTGTTTACCAACAGATTAACAGCTGAATCTGTGGCTTTAAGTCAGACAGCAAAAACCTTGACGCTCTTTCAGGCTCAAAATTAGTCATGCTGCCCTGCTTGTTCATAGAATCGAACCCACATGTCCCTCTTGGCATCCTAGTCAGAAACTACAAACACCAAAACAAACCTGTCTTCACTTTCCCTTTGTTTCCCTTTGCAAAACCCACCTCTCTGCTGTTACCGCAATGTCCAGCTTCCCAGTTTCCCCTCACATTTTCCCATCTGCCAGCACTTTTCTCTCCCCTGTTGGTTCTGCGGGGTCCGTGTAGTTACTTGCTGGGTGCATTACAGCAACACCCAACAGCCTAACGGAGGGTCCTAATCCCTTTGCATCCATCGCGCATTGCACGAAGCACAGTCTCCTTCAGCGCTTACTGTAGAACAAGATGAACAAGCACACAGGCCTTTCTCACCCCCTCACCCTCCCCATAGAGTCAACCCTCACCTTGCCCCTTTCTGTCATGTAAATAGATGGGACGTTAGAGCTTGCAAGAGATGAATAAAAAGCACTTTTTGTGTTGAACTGTGCATCAAATACCTGCTAGTACAGTCCTTGCTGCTGCTGGAAACCCACCATTTAACAGTGCGTTGGCCAAGAGAGTCTTGTAAATTGGGAGAAATAATCTTATTTTTTGACACTTTTCTTTCTTTGAGACAATTTACCTAGCTCTACACGTACTTTATATAGCAGTCTCTTCTTTCCTGCCTCTTGCTCCAGCGACAGAGAGTCTTTTTCCCTGCTAACCTCATAACCCTCATTTACTCCATACCCTCTATTCTTGGCAAACAAACTAATGGCTCTGTTCTACACCTCTGCAGAGATGCCCTCCTGCTCACAGAAAAACACTTTGAAGACCAGAATGTTTTCACTTGTACCTTTATAAATACGCTAGCTTGCCAGAGAACTCTCTTCTGCTGGTTCTGGTTTCAGTTTCTTGTGGCCAATACGACACAGCAGCTCTCACATCTGGGACATGGGGGATCTGATTTGAATAGATATTAATTATTGGCTAAGTCAAATACCAGCCTTTAAATCCTAGAGTAGAGAGAGGAAAGCCAGTACCAACGCTCAGTGCTTCAGAGGGGCATTTATTCAGATAAGCTAAGAAAAAAATCCACTGAGTTTCAGTGATCTGGACCCTTTTGGGCACCCTCCAACCCAGAAAAGCTGGAGAGCAGACGCAGGGCTAGGACAAGGCTCAAGGTTAAAAGTTTGTCATTTCTTTCTCAAGTTATGGTCACCTCTTCAGATTTCAGTCACCATTTCTGAGGGTCTATGGGGCCCTTGCTACATTCTGCATAAATTACTGCCCACAATCGGTGTTTGGCTGGCTTCAGGCTTCTAAAAGACATCTGGGAACAACATCCATGGAAAACAAAACAAAAACAAAAACAAAAAAAAACAAAAAAACAAAACCACTAGTCTTGCAGAAAGAAGGAAAAGCAAATATTTTCCTCTCATTTCACCCTGCATGTGCAGGGGGGTTGGACTAGATGATCTCTAGAGGTCCTTTTCAAACTTAACGATTCTATGATTCTATGATTTGAAAGCCACATAACATTTGAGGAATCTTCTGTAACTGAAGGTACCCCCCCTTATATACTATCCTGCATTAAAGATCAAAGTCTATAATATTTATTGTGGTTAACATTTATTGACACAGAGGAGCTTTTGACTGGGCTTTTAATCCCCCCTCACTTCAAACCCATGGTGCTTGTTACGGTCATATGTACACATGTACATATGACATATGTACATGTATGTTACAGTTAGTTGTTTTACAACAGACGACTCAGTTCAACAAACAGGGTTGAGGAGCAAGGCTACCCAGGATAGTATCCAGACTGCCTGATACAGCTGGCACCCTTGCTGAGGTTTGCTTGTCCCTGGGACCATGGCTGCTGCCTGTGTCACTCCACGGTTCTCCAGCACACTCAGGCTGCATCTCCCAGTGTAGACCCCCAGGTGCAGATTGGTGGGGCAAAATACCCAGCACCAACAGTCCTCATACCCAAACTATTAATAGTACTTGGGGAGAGAATGGTTATTCTCTAAGACTAACTCTGTATGCCTGTGACTGAGGTGCACTAGGTGCACTCCAAGTTCTGGGTCTCCTCTATGAAACAAAATGCTGTGACTGGGGACCACCCAGAGATTTGCTTCAAAAGCACATAACAGAGCTGAAGCAAAATGCACCCTTAGACAAAACTGCTGCCTCTACGTGCCTAGGTACTGCAAGAGACTTGGGAGACACCGTCTCTAGGAACAGCAACAGACAGAGCCCACAGAAGAGCTGAAGACTAAATGGACTTTGAAACAGAACAGCCCTGATCTCAAACACGGTACTTCCCAGCAAAGGTGGAGCACTGTGATGAAAAAGTGAAGGAAAACTTCCCTGCTGTTCCCTACAGCTCTCCTGTTGCATGGATCGAAGTGTAACAGCCTCTGAGGCTGAGCCCAACCCAGCAACACGTCACCCCATCCTGCTCCTCCCTTCCCTTGACTAACAACCACACGCACAAAAAACAGAGGTTTCATTTTGCTGCTGTTCTCGTCATGCTTTCTTAAACAGTCAAGGGTTTTCCATGATGTAGTTTGCTGCGTATCTCTTAAAGCATAGCCAAAGACTGAATATGTTCAGACAGCCTGTGTCCAGTGGGGTTGGCTCTAGCTATTTTAGGGATAATGTGCCTCCCCCTCTAGCCTGTCTGAGGTATAAAGAACTGAGACATCTTTATGCTCGCAAAACAGAAGGTTGTACACCAAATGACTGCACTCTACCTCAGGGAAATTTCCCTTCCCCAGCAGTGCTACCCGTTCTTGAGCAGGTCCTGCCTAGACCAGACATTAAGCCCCCACTTTGGTGGGTGTCAGTGGACAATGATTTGCTAGCAAATGGTCACAGTTAGGCAGAATGGGGACACAGCTCTCCCTCTTCACCTGCTTTCTTTAGGTATATTACACCTTGCATAAACAGGTGACAGGAGTACTGTGTCCAGATATGCTCTCAGTCTGGGCCTGCTCCTGCTTTGCTTGAGGAGAGGATTTACAAACAGCTCTGTTTTTAATACCTTTAATCTCCAGAGAGGAGCAAAATCAAAACTTAATCTTTTCTAGTCCTCCAATGTAGGCATATGCCAGTACCATGGTTATTTTCTAATACTGCTAAAACTGACATGCAATATCCTAGGAAGTCCCCATAGAGAAATGTGAGCTTACAGACTCATAAGCTACTGTTAATTGTCATATGTCAATGAATGATACCTGCATCAATCAGGAAGCAGGTCTTGTTTCTTATAAAAAGTCTCTTTCTCAGGTACTTGAAAATTTATGAGAGATAGCTGATGCAATTCAAGGCATGTAATCAGCCCTGCAAATTTCCTTACCCAGTTGTCTTCTTGGGTGCTTATTCCCAAGATGGGTGAAAGCATTCTCCTTCTTTCAAAATTCACATCCTTGTGTCTGTGTGACTCTGTTTTGCTAGAGCGAGAAACAAACAGCAGAGAGTTTTGGACACATTTCATAGGGGAGAGAGGGTACTGACATAGTTCACAATCTATTTTACTAGAGTGCCATTCTGGCAGATCCTCTGCTACTATTTACTCTGCTGTTTAAAGCGATAATTTACATAAGTGGGAGATCTTTTCTCAGTAATTTTTAACATAACAAGATTAAAGGACAGAAGTTGAGAAAGCACATGCAAAGCTAGTTCCACGGAACCAGTTAATGTGCAATCAGATATACTACAAGCACTATTTTTAAGCCACAGGTTCTCCCTGAAAATTCAAATGCCAAAATGGTAAATATCTGTGAGCAACTGACATTATATGTCTTAGCAATACTGGGAAATGCCCTTTTATTCCTTTCTTGTTGTCACGTATGAGGAAGGTAAAAAAAAAAAAAAAAGAAGTTAGGGAAAAATAAAAACAATTGTAAATACCCAGATGCCAGGATGCCACTATTAACAGGTTTCAATAAACCTCGAGTTAATAGTTTTAATACTCTAGTTAATTCACTTCCAACCCTTAGCCACACTGATTTATGTGTATTGAGAAATAGATCCTCCTCTTTTAAAGAATTTAAAATATGTAAAATATGATTCAATATGCTTGATATTATTTCCAAAAAAAAGTCTAATGTATATCATGAAGTCACTATTCATTTCACTCAGATTGGAATGATTGCATTTTCTCCTCTAGACTGATACTGGTCACACAGGCTTCAAAATACAGAGGTACATTAAACACAGAAACAAATCCTCCTCCCTTTATAGAACAGTGTTATTGTTACTCCCACTTCCAATATAAAGAACATTTATGTGCAATTACCAAAAATATTCTCTTCCAGCAGAAGAACAGGTAACTGCAGTTTTAGAGGATCTGCTGAGCAGGTCTCTATGAGAAAAGCTCATATTTACTAGTTCTATGTCTTACACTGAAAGGATTCAGTCATCATCTACCTTTATTACATAAAAATTATACTACTGGCTCCACCCAGCTTCTGTACCACCGCTCAAGAGAAGGGCCTTACACTGATTGCTTTTCCCTTTCCAATTCATGGTTATCTTCCTGAGCCACAGTTGCCTGCTGGGAAAAAAAAATCCAGGGAGAACATCTAAGTTTAAAAGGAATAAATCAAATCATTAGCTCAAGATGGAAAATGTGCTGTGCATGCGGTACACCTTACTCACAAACTGCAGTAAATCACTGCAATGAACTTGATGGAACATTCACATTTTGCCATCTTCAGATGACACAGTGGGCAGGTCTAGTGCCCAGCTTTGTAGTGCTCCTACAAAACTTCAGGCAGGGAACACGTCGAAGGTCCTGATCAATACCGCATACTAAATCACACTTGACAATCATAGACACCAAAAGGAATATGTGTTTCCAAGAGGATGGAATCATTTATTACTCTAACGAGCGTGTGTCTCACAGCAAGTAGAGCTTAGCTCCTGGACTCCAGTTTTAGCCAGTAGCCCATCAGAAGGAAAATCAGAAACTAGCTCTACAAAGTGTTTTATGTTCTGTCTTCAAAACTCAGAAATGGCTACTCAAGGTCTAATTCTGCCCCTTTTACTCCTTATAGGAAAAAAAAAAGTAATGTATGCCCAGCTATTTAGTGATGAGCCAAGATAATACATATCCTAATTTGCTCGGATAAGAGCAAAATTTGAATTTATAGCCTAGTATTACATCAAAGCACAAAAAAAAAAAAACTCTTCAGAAGGTCTTGCTTAAAGACATTTTTACTTACAAAATCCAACTTGTTATAGATCTCTCTGGGGAGAAGATAAAGTCCAGGCTCACCCCTGAGAACTCACTGGTAGGGAATGCCCAAGGGAGAGATAACAACTATAGAAAGTATGACTGCACAAGATTTCTAATGGAAGTATGGATATTACTTTTGGCTGAAACTTTACTAAAAACATATTTTTTATTTTTAATAAGACCTGCACTGGAGACAGGGCCACCTAAATCATCTATGACTATGCTGTTTTTTTTTTTTTTTTTTTTCAGAGAGAAAATCATGTTAGAGCTGCTGAAATTGGACTGCAAGGGATCTATCAGGAAATTTTAAGGGGCATGTCACCAACCTTGAAACTCTTTTCATTCTCTTAAAGAGAGAGATAAAAGAGAGCTTCTGTCCCAGTACTCCTTTCATTATAGGATTGATTTTGTCACATTTCCACTGGAGGGAGAAGTGGAAATGATAGTTATTTTTTTCTAACTGCTGCAATCTAAAATGCCTTTCTAAACAGTTCAGAGATATGAGGAACCTATTTAAACCCTCTTGTGAGGAACACTGAACAACAGACAGATATTTGTAGAGATATTTGAACATGAGTCTAGTATGGTATGAAGGAATGTGATGCCTCCCAACCCCTGACAGTTCAATAATAATTGGGAGAGGATGTAAGGAGAGGCTGGGGGAGCTGGGCTTTTGGTCTAGTGAGGAGGAGGTTAAGGTTGTGATCTAGTAACTGCCTAGTACTACTTGAGCGGCAGTGACAAAGGTTTTGGAGCCAAACTTTTCTCAGTAGTGCCACACAGTATCACACAGTGACAACCATCACAGAATGCTGTCTGGGAGGTTCAGGCTGGATGTTAGGAAGTAATTCCTCACCAAGAGGTTAGCGCTATCCTGGACAGTTCATCCCAGGAACCTGCATTGTCACCCTCCTTGGAAGACTCTGACACTCAGAAGACAGAGCCAGAGATGACTGGACCTAATGGTGGTGACAGTCCTGCCCTGAATGCAACACTGGAGCTCCAATACAACTAGCATTTCTATTGTATTTAGATTTCTTTTAGATTAGAAATCTTCCTAATTATCTAAACCATTTTTTTTTCCAAAATAGTTTTTGCTGAACTCAGCAAAAGGAGTACCATGGGCTATTTTTTTTTTCTATTTTGAGAAATTATGGAAAATCATTTATTGATACTTCAAGCCTTGACATTCACCAAGTCCCATACTCACAAGGATTACTCTCAACAGTTTGCGAAGATTAGAATTAGGGATATAGACACTGTGATCTTCAGACAACCCTTACTCCAGCAAAACTCTCCAACAAAACCATGGGCTTCAGTGCTAAGCTACATGCTGCAGTTGTCATCCGGGTCCCAGGAAGGTTGATGCAGACTGGAGGAAACAGCTTTACTGCAGCTGACACCTGGGCCAGCTGTATAAAAGTTAATATACTACAGTTATTACTACAGTTCTGTTTCCAACTGCAATAGATTTATGACACAAGGGGCTGTACCTCAAAAGGAAGCCTAAATGTGTCCCAAACATTAGTTTGGGGTATGCACATTTCTTAAGCATACTCCACATGCCAAAGATACATATACATACATATATACACACATATATAAACTTATGAAAAACATATATTTCCAACCTCTCTTGAAAGTTAATTATCCTCAAATGCTTGTGGAGACAAAAAAGAAGGAAATGGAAGCCTGTTACTGGCAAAGAACAGGAAACCAAGACCTAGTAAGTTACAAGCAAAGCTTCTTGCTTGATTCCCAGCTGTAGGACAAATTGCACTATGACCAGAGCAGATATCCAAGTTGTAGGTGAAATTGCACTATGACCAGGGCAGATATCTATTGATTTTAGTAGGCACTCAGCAAGAGCTCTTGGTTCTGCTACAGACAAGCTATATACCAGGGTCTGGAAGGCCACTGCTGCCACCTGCTGTGGCATTTTCCTTGTGACTATAGAAAAACAAGCCCCGAGTAATGCTGCTGCCTAAAGCTTGTATCTTCCCATGGGATTTGTGTATTCCGATTTAGACAAAGACCACACTCTCAGAAGAAGAAAAAAAAAGTTTTAGCCTCATTTCTTGTTGGTGATAGTTCATTCTACTGTAGAAATATTTCATGAAGCGCAATGATGACTCCAGCATTCCCCAAATCGAGGAGAGTGCACCATATTGCTTTCAACTGGCTGCTTTTGTGGGTGACAGCGTTAAGCAAAAACAGACTGCATGATGTGGCATTTACAGTGTTAACCTCTGTGGCTGAAGCTTGGTTGTGCTCTAGAGCTTATGGGACAGAATGTAAGGACATCTACATAACAGATCCTATACCCTTCGACCTCACCCCAAAAAGAAGTCTAAAAAATTAATTTACTACTCCTTTGATTTTTTTTTAATTCAAAAAGCTTTTCTAGACTAATTTCTCCATAAAAATGCTTTTTATTCCAGTTTAGAAGGCAGCTCTTTAAAAAGTGCTCCAGCTGTATGCAAAACTGAAATTCCATTTTCAAAACAGTTCTCTGTAAGATTGCTTCTACTCTGAAAACATTTGGAAAAGTGGCACCCTTTTACCCAAGAGACCACTTTTAGTGACTTTTTCAGATCAGAGAGGTATCAAACTACTTGATGTTCCTCTGCCTCCCATATTTAAACACTGTGACACTGGCAGTGGAAAACAAAGCTGACTCCTACTCAACACTGCATATTATTAACGCACACGGTTGTATTACTAACACACGAAATCTAGTCCACTCAGATGCATTTCTGAAAAATGAAGTTAAAGACCATTTCTCAGGGATTCTCATGTAGTTCAATCTGTGACTTTGATAATTCCTTTTTTATCGTTGTCCATCTGCAAAGAATGGAGCATGGGGAAGCTGCTTTGTGGTGACATACTGACAACCAACATTCACTATCTGGAAATAACAGCATCAAAATCTCCTTTTGGAGCGATCAGGCAAGGCACAAGTGGCCCGAGATGATGCTCACTTTACCCGTCAGTGTTACGTTATGCACCCAGCAGATGCTTCCACCTGAATAGAATTTAAAGATTGCCAGTTCATAGAAAGTGATAGTAAAACCTGGACAAAATATTTCTTGACACAGATGTTCCATGCAGGAGCAAACCAAGCAGTAGCCGTGTCATGTGAATATGGCTGTGAGAACACTCCTAATGCAAAAGCTTTCTCTTGTAATTACTGTTACTGAAAATCTTGGGCTACATCAGAATAGCCATCCACTGGATTTATATGCAGGACCAAACGCCCAGAGCCTTCTTATGAAGAAAAGTTGTCTGGATAGCAGCACTACACCACGATCACTTCCTTAAGGGTGTCACCTCTTTGTGGTGACAGCGGTTGTACACCATCAAAGGAGCGCTATGATCCCACTGAGGCTCAGTGAGGCCAGCGCTAAGGATGTACGTTGCATTTTGCTATTTACCACAAACAGGTAATGTAGTAGCACACCTTGCCTTAACTGCTGAATAGAAAATGATGTAAAATTTGTTGTAACTGATGTAAGATTAATTTAGAGATCTGCTTTAGCTCTCTGGCTGTAACATCCCTGAGAAATAAGTGAAAGCAGCTGGAACATACTCAGACCTTCCAAGAAGGAAGCACTGAAGTATCTTCCAGATACATCCAGAAAGCTGTGTCCAAACACAGGTTTAAGTAAAGACTGAAGATGCTATGATCAACTTTCCTCCCGAAAAATCACATGAGACTGTAAGAACCAGCAGTAGGTGTAAAGAAGTTTTCTCAACTGCCAAGTAGTTGGCAACTGCTAGCAAACACTGGGTCCCCATCTAAATCACTGAGTTTCAAAAATGTGTTACAGCAGTTCGTATGCATTTACTATTAAATGGGTAAAACACCAAAATGGAGCCCTTCACTTACAAGCGAAAGAACAACGGAAGCATGATATAGATCGGGAAAAGTATGGAAACAAGTATTTCAATACTCAATTTGTAACCACCTAATCAGTCGCAAGGTGATAAGGAGCAGACTGTGAGTCAAAAGACTGTGAGTCTGCCAAGGTCAAACTGTGTCAACCTCTTTTAACCGCTTTCAACGGCAGCGTCCAGTGAAATGGACTACTGCACTATGCACTAGTTCTCCAACGGGTCGTAGGAAACGGAGCTTTAGGGACTAGAAGAGACTTAATGCCAGGAAGCTGCTCGGAACAGCAGTGTCTCAAAGCAGCTGGTGGCAGTAGGACAAGGGTAGAGAAGTGGAGCACTGCAGAGGGGCCTTTGACAGGGCAACACGGAGCGCAAGAGCAGCGTGAAGTCCCTGCGGTCAGCAGCCAGGTCATCACTTCCCATTCTCTCCTGTCCTAAGCCTAGAGCAGAGGACAGCAGGAAACACCCACTGGAAGCCCAGCATGCAGAGAAAGCTATTGACGTGCAAGTTTTAGTGTTGAGAAAAACATAAAGGTTAGAAAAGATAGGTAGGATCAATGTGGAAATGACAGAGCTGATAAGGATGGTCTTCAAATGTCTACAACAGGATATTTAGGGAAATAAAATAACAGTGAAATGCTAAAGGTAACAACTTAAGCTGTGGAATCTGCTTTATATATGCTTTTTATCTGGTTTCTGAAAAACAAACACCAAACATCAATAACACATAAGCATCAGCTTAAAAAGTTCTGTACGTATGTGATCTGCTTCAGTAAAAGGGAAATTGAACAAATAACCTCTACGGCTTTCTTCCAATATGTGTTTGGTTCTACAGCTAGCAAGGATAACACTTAATATTGCATTAAGTCATAGCTTTTTTTTTTTTACCTTACTGGAAGAGAAAATAATTAAAAAGAATGATGTAGATTTTCAGCGTAAATCTGGTAAACTAATTCAAATAACTTGCTCTTTGGATGTTAACGTTATTCCATGTTGTCACATCACCAAGAAAAACAGCTCAACTAAAATAACAGAAACTTCTTTTCTGAAGAGATGCAAAATGACTAATCCAACAACATCAAAATAATTTATTGCTAGTGATTTTACATTACAATTTAATTTAAATGCTTTCATATTTCCATATTAGTCTTCAAAGACAACCGGAAGAAAACAAACGGTAAAAACAAGCAAACAACAAAAACTGGAATTACTAATGACTGTATTACAATCACTTTCAATAAACCTGGTGTTTTAGACCGATCTCCTGAATGGTGGAGTTCCAAACTGAAGTTATTTTATTTCCGCTTGCCACCGAAATATCTATTTGTTTTCAGATCAGAGTAAAACCTGTTAAGAAAGAATGCTTAAAAACAGTACATACGACTTATTTTACAATTACTGTTCAGGTGCTTGTAGGTTTCAGGATGCAACCTACTGGAGTCATATGTATAAAAATATAGAACTGCCTTTATAAGTAGGGTATTTATTTGTTCACATCAGGTTTCTTGGGATACAGCCTTCTATCTGGATTTCAGCTGGCCAGCCACTGTACCTGTTATTCTTGTCAGAATGGTTTATCTATTGAAAAAAAAAAAAAAGGAAAAAAATTTATAACCTTTTACAAACAGAAGGGGGGAAACAGTAAGACTGGGAATCTGCAAGTTATGTTGGGCATCTTGCTTGTCACAGTGGGTGAAAATTCTGCCAGTTCCTCTCTTACGTACAATGATGTATTTATTTCCCAGATGGATGTCATATTATACACTAAATGTTTTTTTTTTTTTTTTCTCCCTGCAGAAGCTCTGTAATGCTAAGAATATTGCAACAATATTCCAGGGTAAATTAACTATGGAAATTTAACATGCCTTTGAAGAGACTCAGCATCATCAAGGGAATAGAATTTTGAGTTGGATCATTTCTGTTTGTGACGTGAAAAAAAAGTAGCGAGCTTATAGCAAGCAGACGAAACCAAGTCACATATAAAACCAGAGATATGATATAAAAAAGGCATCTTTACTATTCCTGAAGCCTGAGGACAAGGTATTCATAACATCTCTGTGATGCAGGCATCACTTTGCTTACATAGCCAGTATGAGACAGCCCAGTTTTCAGACAGAACAGTCTTGAATTTTTTTCAGTCCATGGAACTGTCCTTCCAGAAAAAAATGTCAGCCTCTGAACAGCACATCAGGCTGGACATTTCAAAACTGACACTCTCTAGAATAACTGATTACTTCTGTAAATGTGTTATAGAAGGAAAAAAACAGTCACTAAAGGATTTAATGTTGTTGTGGTAAAGGCTGTCCCAGATCCAAATAAAGAATGAGAACGCATTAGAGAACTCGTTTCGCACAACTAGGACTTACTAAACAGAATACGGTTATTTTAGCTTCACTACTAAATCTGTACCTGAAAGACATACCTGAAAAACAGACAAATATAAAGTGAAAATATAATGAACCTGACCTTTTCTTTTTGGATATTATCTGGCAGCTTGAAGCCTTTGGCAGCCACAAAGGCCCAGCTTGACCTAAACTTCATATTCTTTATTTCTTTACTTCCCAGCTTTTCTACTACTTGTTTGGCATCGTTCTTCAACCTGGGAAAATTTAGCACAAAGAAAATTGTTAAAAATGCATGAAATAAAAAAAGCTGAAAAAGAAGAACAATTTACGGTTCACATAGTAGGTCAGCAGAAACAGCAATGAGAAGTCTAAAACTTCCACTGTCTTGAAAGCTTAGTAGAACACCATGAAATTCACAAAGCAAAATGCTTCTTTCTTCCTGTGCAAATTCCTGGTTTTAATAGAATCTGTTTACAATAGTGTAACAGAAACAAAAAGGTATCTCAAATACTATTTGAGACTACATCTCAACAAGGATTAAAGCATGAAATTTTTATCAACCAAACGATTTTTCCCTGCATAATCATGAACCTATGACCATGAATTACCTTATCATGAATTCAAACTAAAAAACCCTAAAATCTGACAGCATTAAAAGAATCAGGTTAAGATGTGCAGGGGAATGCAAACTAGATAATGTTTTACTTAGAGCTGCCGACCCCATGTGAAGAGAAAGTTGCAACTGAGAGGTAATATCACAGGCTTTTAAGAGGATAAATAGGTTGTATTTAAAGAAATATGACAGCATCTGTTCATCTTTGAAAGCTTCATAATCTATGATATAGGCAAGCACTGGATGGACCTGGATTCAAAATCTCTGAGAGACAGAAAGAGAGAACAACGCTACAGAACAAAACAATTTGCTGCTTTAGAGCATTTTTCAATTATGATTTTCGAGCTTTTCATTGCTCTGTTCCTCAGCCTACCATGAATGACTTGCTTACCGGGTGCTTCCATCATCATGGGTCACCATGAAAAGCAGGGATCCTTGTGGTGCATTTTCAATGAAAGCCACCATCTCTGCAGAGTGGTCTGTTAAAGCAGTACACAACTGATTGCTTGTGTCTCCCCGAGTTACACACATATCACACGCCACCTACTTTCTCTTAGGTTCAACTTGTTCTTAGTTTTTTGGCACTTTCTGTTGAAAATGGCACATAATTAGGCAATATTTTTGATCACAGGCAGTGGGTTTTCAGCACCTGAAAGATGTGGAAAGCTCACGCCTCTCACTGCCTCAAGCCTATGAGGGCACAGATTGATGTGTAGTTCTCAGTATTAAACAAAAATACTAATTCTGAGCTTCTAAAAAAAATCATTTAGACTCAAGACTGTACGTAGAGTTTAAGTTTACTTTATATTGTATTATACATACAAGCAAAGCAAGGAATAGCCCAGGAGAAGTCCTTGCTCTTCTGTGCCTTGATTTTTATGAGTTTCCTGCCAACTAAGATGACCAATACGCATAACTGCATGCCCATTTTCATTAAGATGGCAGCCTATCTACAGCACTGAGCTATTTATTGCTTTTGCAATTGCCAGACATATACCAAGCACAAGACTGAAATGATGGAGAAAACGGGTAACAATAAACATTAACTAGCTCAAATTTCGGTATAAATGTGGCTTTTCAGACAAAGTTTGTCATCAGACCTGCCTACAGG
>NW_010579628.1:9496-26763 GCF_000705375.1 Tinamus guttatus
GGCCGGGCCCGGTGTGGAGCCGGGTTCTGCCCCAAGGGCCGCACGGGCGCGTCTGGAGGTGCCGGAACACCCCTGGGGCCGCCCGGGAGCCCCGCAGCCCTGGCGAGGGGTGAGGCGAAATGTCTGGTGTGGGGCATCCGTGTGTGGGATGATTCTGTGAGGGGGCTTCGCCTGCCCTCCTGGGCCGGCCTCGAGAGGTTGTGGTGCCCTGGCGTCAGGGGAAAGGGAGAAACGTGTTGCACTAAGAAATGACTTGCTGGAGAGCTTAGGTTTTCAGGCAGTTATCTGCCCTTATTCCCTCCTTCTGATAAAGATACAGACTCGTTTTAATTAGAGAACAAACAAACAACAACAAAAGTGCAGTTCTCTCTCTTTTCTATTATTTTAAAACGTAAAGAAAGCAACACAGCTACGTATAATGGCTTCCTCTCGCAGCACCTCTGGAGAAGTAACATGTCCTCCAACGGTTAATGTCAACAAACATCGCTTGGGTGACCGCGTGTGAGGGTGACTTGGAGCTGGCTGAAGCTGAAGTGACGCCTGCGGGCGGCCGTCTCGGGGCCCTTGTGAAAACATTGCCTCATCTTGCTATGGAAGGAGGGCAGGGGAGCGGGCAGGGCTGCTGCTGCTCCTCAGAGCAAGCGCCTCTAACAGCTGGCGGCTGGTGAAGACCTGGTGGTAATCGTCAGGATGGAGCATGAGGGGATGTGCCTGTGCTGAAGCTGTGTGCTATTGTACTGCTTCGGATGTCAAGTGACCCTTGTTCCCACCCCTGCCCTGGAAAGGAGTTGGAAAAGGAGGAAGAAAGAGTAGAACGGAGCAGACATCGCCAAGTTTGGTATCTGTAGTTGGTGATATGCTCAGTGTAGTCCCTTTCAATGAGGATAGATTGGATTGCCTCGAGTCAGATTTCTCTTTAAGTAACCTTGATGTAATACAAGACTTCCTCCCCTTCCTCCTCTTTTATTTCTCCTATGCAAAAAGGGAGAAAGGGATTTGGGTCTGTGTAGCATGATGTGCACAAAAACTCACTTGGAAAACAGGTGTCGTCTTCTGAAGATACCACCACTTCTGCAGTCAAATATTAACCAAACCTGAACGGACTGGCAGGGCTTGTGAGCATATTTGGCCTCAGCAAGGGTGGGTCGAACTTAAGACTTGTAACATCTGTTCCACAACCTATGGCCTAAATCCTGCTCTGATGCCTGTGTGAGTAAAATTTACTTTGTAGGTAGCACTTGCTATTCTTTTATCACATTTGTGCAGAATATACTCTTACTCTTCAGCAAAAGTATAGCTGCTTCATATTACAGTAACTGGAATATCTAACTGTTGTTGCTTATGTTGCTTATTTAAAGTTATGAGAGTAGTGCTTTTAATTTCCAAATGGAAGAAATAGCGTGTAGGGTGTTTGGTTAATCTGGATGAACTGATCTTGTCAAATTTGTGGGAATCTCTGTGCCATGGTTGTTAAAAGTTGACGCCATAAAATTTGGGTTGGAACACCACATTGCTGTACAGCACCATTGCTGTACAGCAATAACTGGTGGGAGAAGGAAGGTCAATAAGGTCAACTGGACAACTCTTCTTGAACATTTTTTTAGCTAGCTTTGAAGTGTCTGTTTGTATCATGTGCTTGGAAGGAAATGGCCCAGAGAATTGTATATTATTTGTGTTCTGCTTTTCTTTAAAACACTTTCAGAATAATTTTCAAAATAGCAAAGTAGAGTATTTGAGCTTGGTTTTTATGCTGTTTTCTTTTAGTTTGCACAGTATTACACCAAGCAATAGTGTATGTCCTGGCAGAATTAACTAGTTGCTGGTTTAAAGCAAGAAAATCCTCAAACGCAATAGCTTTCTTTTCAGATGGTACTTTGCTGATGAATTCTGGTTATTTTCTGGGCTAACTTAATGTTCTTAGGCCTCAATTTCATATTTAGATCTATTTTACATGAATGATTCTGGCACCTGCACACTCTTGCTTCTCATGGCTATAGGATCAGTGGAGAAAAACAGTCGAGACTATTCATTGACTTAGGGTCTGTGAAAGGAAGCGCATTGCTGGATTAACGCCTTATGTTGAAGACCTGCCTGTTTGCATACCCAAATCTAGTATTAAAAATGCCCATGTAGGCACAGTTTTGTCTTCATATTTGCTTTTTCCCCCCTTGAATGTCAAAACTGGACAGACTGAATAAAACTGCATTCACAAAATCTATGTATATCCAAGGATGTGAGTCTAGCTTAAGTTTTCTAATCTTGCAGGCATGAGAACCCTAAGAGCCTGCTCCGCCAATATTTACTCACATGAATCAGGTGACGATTTTCTGAGGTGGACAGGGTTCCTCTCAAGGAAGTCCTAATTAATTGGTTAGTGTGAGCACCTAGTAGCTTACTCTGATCAGATTCTCGGAAAGGAAAGGGAAATTCCTAAGTCCTAGCCTAGTGCTAAAAAACTGAAAGGGCAACTGGGCTGCCAAGAAAGAAGTAGAAGAAGAAGAAAACAACAATGGGAAGTCAGTTCATTTTTATGGTAGAGGCTGTTTATATAATTTGAACAGCCCTTTAAACAGGTGTGTAAAAATGTCTTGACTTTGTTTTGATGAGTCCCACACCTAGTCCCACGTCATTATAATTTAAGGGAAATTTTGTGGTATCTTCATATCAATATTTCCATTAAATGTGTGTATTTAATAGCACAGACTTCACCAGGTAAGTATCTGCATATCTTTAAGCACTAAAAAGTCTGTATTAAAATAATTGACTTGTTATACTACTTTGCTCTCTGAACTTGTTTCTAGACTATAGTGCCCTGTTTTTTGCATCACCATTTAAAGCACTGCCGTCCATGTTCTTGTAATTGCTGGTAGTGGGGTTAGCATGTCCATGTTATGAAGACCTCTTTCCCTGCATGATGTAAATGTGCAAAAATTAGGAAAGAACTTCTCAGATTAGGACTGCGGATGTTTGCCACCGTGTGTGTTTTTCATAATGCTTGTGTTGCTTGCACCATGCCCACCTCTCTGCCACGGGCACGCTCCATCTTCCGTGTCAATGTGCCAGCTCCATCTTCCTTCTGCCAGCCTGCATAAGGCAAGCCTTGTCTGAGAGGTGGTGTAAACGTCTGGGTTTTCCTGAGTGAAAGGGAACGTGGCTTTAGTCCATGTTTTCCAATAATTCCTGACTGCTGCATTGGTTACAGGGAGCCTGGTACTGGCAGGTACAGCTCAGGGAATCCCAGGTTCTGCTATAACGTGAAGAAAACTGGCAATTTCTTTCAAACTGGTAGATCAGTCTCTCCGAGTTGGGTGATGCTGTGTGTGATGGTCCTCAGGCAGTTTTTAAGAGAGCTCATATGAAGTCTGAACTCCTCTTCCAACCTGGACGGTTATCAGATGTGGTGGGTTGTTCCAGAGCCATTTCTGCCTTCCCAAGATCATTTTGAAGGTGGCAATGTGTCTCTGCTGGTGTCTGGTCTCTGTGTAAAGAAAACGGTGGTAAGGAAGCTCCCGAGTATGTGACAGGAAAACTTATTGTTGGTCATGTCAATCCAGCCTCACTTTTCTTTGCCAGGTTTCTATGGTCACACTTAAAAATACAGAACAATGACTGCAAGAAAAATATAAGTATATTTCAAGACTTTTTGTCAGTGCTTGGAGCTGCACACTATTATACTGCATGTCAGTCTGTAGATAAAATTCTAACAATTTCTAGTAGTGAGGCTTAAGACACCAGCATGTCTAGACGAGTGGTGGTTGTGTAGGTCAGTGTAAGTTTTTTTTTTTTTTTTTTTTTAAATATATATACGCTTGTGCAGTCACATTTAGAGCTAGGTACACAGACGATGTTTAGTGAGAGAACTGGGAAATGATTGAGCACAAAAAGAGAATTTTTTGGAGCCTCATGTGTTTTGATTAGCTTCAGACATCGTAGCAGTGCCTGCAGACACTTCAAAGTCAATGCAGTTTAGAGAAGCCCTTGGATTGGTGTTTAGGAACCTTGTTAGTTACTGGTGCTTTCATGTTGAGGAAGAAGTGTGTGAAGGAGGGGTTGAGAGATCATTGGTGGTCTTGAAAATTCAACTTCTTAACGAACTAAGAAGAAAAACTCAACCCCCACCCACCAATGGACCAGAGCAGTCCTGTTGCACAGCAGAAAATTTGCATTTTCAAAGACCGGGAAGTATAAATCTCCCTGCCATTTTAGCTTTCAAGCTTGTTACTTCATCAGAGCCAATTTACTCCTAATTATTGGCTAGTAATATGAACTCTGAACTAGAGCATGGAGTCGTGAGGAGGACTGGCCTTTGCGATAGCAAGTGGCAGTGCTGCCGTAGGTCTTTGTTCCACATCATGTGTTCAGGACTGGTCAGCACTGATCGCTCCTCACCTAAATACGTCACCTCAGGGTGAAAGTTTGTCTTCTGTTACAAATCCTTCGGAGGTGTCCAGAGCTTTCATTATAGTTGCTGTATTTTCAGTAAAGCTGAAGGGGCGCTGTAAAGGATCAAAGTTGTGTACAGGTTGTCTAGCTTGTAACAGCGACAGAAATGAATGTAGGTGGCTTTGCTTGGCTGAAGGCGCCTGGCTGGGAACTGGCTGATGTATCGCTGTGACGTTTCCAGAACTGTCTTCTGGATTCTCTGTGTCAGCCAAGAAATAACTCGCCAAGTTGAGCAAGAGGGCAGCAGAAGTTTCTAACCATCAAGTACATACTCCTTGAAGTTTAAATTTTGAATTCCTCTTAAAAGAAATGAACTATGAATTTATATATGGAAGGAGGGGCTAGGGAGGATGTATTTCATCATGTGTGTGTGATCTGCCTGCGTCTAGTTCCTGTTCCATATCCAGCCTGACAGCTGTTCTGTAAATATTTCCATTTGCTGATACCATTTTAAATGCTATTTAATCTCTGTACCCAGGAATGGTGAGAACATACTTCTTGAAACTTATGTGCTGAAATGGAGTTTTTACTAACTCCTTTTTGGTCTGAGACTGCAATAAACTGTTGAGAATATGAACTTTGTGCTTGCGTTTCTACCTGGGAAGTAACCTAGGGGAATACTGAAGAATTGCCAGCGAGTCAAAATAAGCCTTGTGCCATGCCATTGAGGAAGGGAGGACAACGGGTTTTGAAGTTTGAATTGTCCCAATAGTGTTGTCTAGGGAAATCATTATCTTTGGTCTTCTTTGTAACAAATGGTAGAAGTTTGTGGAGAAACACACATGCAGTAATTATGAGAATCAGTCCATTAATCCAATACAGCAGGATGGGAGACAAGCAACCAACCTGAAGAATAAAATATAACAAATGAAGAAGAGGTTGTTAGGATTTTTTGGTGCGCTTTTATGCAGGGGTAAGGAAAGGAGGATATGGTTATTCTTTAGTCATGACAGTAAGTTAACTAGAGAACAGAAGCAGATTTGTGATCTTCTATGGCAAACTATTCTTTGTGTATAAATTGTTATTTTCCTAATATATCTCTGAAGTCCAAGTATGTATGTTGTTGATCAGAGTTAAATATGGCCTTGATCTTTCTGCTAAAATCTTTGATTTGTGTGTGTGGAGAGCAGCGAAGATGCCATGCGGAGGAAAGTCTGGCGCGATGCTTGAGGGGTTGCAGTTGCAGAAGGGTTGGTTGGAGGGGGTTTCTGGGGTTTGCCTGGTTCCCACTCCTGTGGGGGGCAGGATTTGAGCTAACACGAGGTCGTCCCGGGTTGTGCTTTCATCTGCTCAGGTCCTCCAGACTTCTGAGAACAGAGCTGCCATAAGCCATGTGGGCAAGAAATGGAGCCCACCTCTTCTGGTGCTGGACTGCCTCGAAGATGTTTTCTCTAATATCCCGTCTGAGCCTACCAAGCTGCTGCACATACCTGTTACCCGTAGTTTTATTGTCAGTCAGTACCTAGAAGAATTTGCTTCTGTTCTTGTAATTCATCTTGCACTTTATCTAATATTTAATGACCCTTTTGGAGAGGCAGCCATTCCTTTATATATTTAGTGTCATCCGCAAATGTTCTGGGGATGCATTCTCTCTAATAGCCCAGCTTGCGGGTGAAGTTAATGAGTATTATTGGTGTTACTACTACCCTTTGCTTCCTGTAGTCCAGCTAGTTTTCAATCTACAGCCCATTTCTCTAATCTTGCTTTTTCAAGTTACTACTGAGAGTGCTACAGGGAGCAGGGCCAGTCCAAATGCTAAGAACTGGACTGTGATGGCCTCTCTTTCTGCTGAGTTATTGGACAACTCTAGGCAATGCTGGTAGTGGAGGGTGGCTTCACATAGCGAATCCATAGGTAAAACAGAATTTCCCTTTATAATTCAGTCTTCCAAGAATAGTGCTCTCCTCTTTTGAGGAGCTCCATGCCATGAAATGTGGTTGTAGTAACACAAAACGTGTAGAAATTCTGTAGAGAAACCTTTCCATTTTTTTCAGAAATACGTGACTTTTTGTTAGTAAAATAAATTTGTGCCCTTAGGATATGCATATTACTCATCTAAAGGTGGTTAGGGTCTCTAATTGGCTTTCTTTCAAGCATGTTTTACTTGGAAGGTCTCAGCAGCTCCACTTTTTGATGCACTGCCTTTAAATCATCTTGTTTCAAAACCTAATTAAACATTGTTTGCTAGTAGTTTCTACTGACTAAACAGTCATTAAAGCTCTGAGCCTTGCATTGTTTTACTTATAAAATCTCTTCCCAAAACATTTTTTTTTGTGCAAGTTTACGTTAGCTCACATTACAGCACTATAAAGCTACATATCTATTTTTATTGCTTAACAGAATTACAATAAGAGGGCAGGGGAAACAAAAAGTTATTTCTGGGGGTGTAGGTGGGACAAAAAACCTGGTGTCTGTTTAGTTGGTGAGAGAAGGAGCCTGTTTCTGGAAGGGCTGCACTGAGCCGTTAATTCTGCGAGCTGGGCCTGGCAGCAGGAGGCTCCTGGGCCGCTCACGTGAGGCCTTTCCCTCACAAGAGCCTGTTCCCTCGGCGAGAGCAGGTCCAGAGGAATTGATTCCGACGGTCCGATCTAAACCTGAAAGCGAAGCTACAACAAGTCCAGTTTTCCCTCTGCACGCCGAGGGGGTGGGAGCCCAGCCCTACATCCGTTTCCAGAACGGCTCGTGAGCTGCTGTCGTCATCCCAGCTCTAAAACAGACCGGTTTTCCTACAGATAATACATGTCACAATTCCAAGTAGACAAAATTAGGGTAGCCTCCAGCTACTCAAGCCTCTACCCTGATCCAAGCGGGGGGTCTCGCTGTTTGGATGACGTGTTTCTGCCCAGCCTGACAGCGAGAGCAGACCTGAGACTGTGCTGAAGCGCCAGGCGTTTTAGGGAATTAGATGTTGGACAGCTTTCCAGTTTAAAAGAGGAATAAACAGCATTGTGGAGGACCAAACTGAAAATGCCAACACTGTTCTATAGCTAGAAATTACTGAAAAGAGACCGATGCTGTTCTGTTCTTTTAAAAGATTTTTTTTAATGTATCTTGGTTATAAACTGATATTCCTATTTTAGCTGTGTACCTGATTCATGAACATTTGCTCAACAGCAGGCTTAAAAGTTAAACAAACTGCTTTTCAACTTGAAAACAGTATCTCTTCCAGAGTCAGCATGTGGTTGTTTCTGCCAGAAAAGCTTTTTGGAAAGAGGAGTACCATAATGTTTAGTGTCTTATATGTGAATTTCTTGCACTTATTCTGAAAATAACAGAAGCTGAGATGATTAACAGTAGCAGCTATGTATATGGTGCGCGCACACACACACATGCTGCATTTAGCTAATGGGTTTTTTAGATGTTTAGATTTTGTTTAGGTTTCCTGGTTTGTTTCTGGTCAGTTCTGATCTGAACAGTAAAACACACCTCATAAGCCTAAAGCAACTGAGTGAAGTTAATGTGCAAAGATTTGAATAAACATATGTTTTTGGTGTACAGGAACCAATAGGTGAAAATAAATACCTGCAGTCATAGCTAAACCTGGAGAAAGAAGAGTTAATGGAAGTGATTAAGGGGAAAGGTTTGTTCTGCCTTTCTTTGAAATAAGTTGAAATATGATATAACATTGAGATCTCTTGTAAGAAATATGAGATAACATTTTCAAGAGGTTACGTGTAGCACCTGTGTGAGTTCAGTGCCCTGAAGGTGATGTAGACATTAACCTGCAGTATCTGATTGGAAAGGAGGCTGTGAGATTTCTTTTTTGGTTTTGTTCTCTTCTGACACTTAAATGGTAAAATAAATCTCAGTGGTTTGAGACAATGAAATGAAGTGAATAGACATAGACCAGAACAGGTAGACCTTGCACTTAACTGTCTGATTAGCAAGGCTAATTTTTAACTTAATATCATGGAGCCGTTTGCAGCCTTGTGCAGCTATACTCAGAAAATCTGCCACTGGCAGAGCCAAGGGTTGTTCTTTCTGTCTCACTTCGCTGCCTGTTTTAGTGGCTTTCTCAGTGTCATGCTAGATTTCCATACCCAAAAACAGTTATATGGGCCAGGCTTCTAAAAAGTCTTCTAGCTGAAAAAGATATGCAGACATGTTTACTACTTAAAGGCAACAAAAAATCCCTGTTTCAAGGCAAATGTGCTGAAATGAAGGGTGACCTGGAAATATCCTCCTACTCCCTATTTCTGAGGTATCTGTTGTCTGGATGGAGACTGGTAACCAGGTGCAAGTGCTTGGTCTGTATTTGTTATTGATTAAAGCAAAATACTGGGACTAGGCTAAACAGTTTTACAGTCTTTTTTTGTGTAGTAACACAAATTTTGAGTGTGTTTTGGCAAGGTTTGGAAAAGTTCAACTTCATATTGAATTAATGATGCTTAACAGAATATGCCCTTGGCGGTATTTTACACATAGGTCTGACTTTTTAAACGTGTGTTGTGCATCTCTCGCCTAGGAGACTGGATGGGGCTTTGTGTGCTGCTTCCCTCCTGTTGTGTCTCGTTGCAGGTTTCACTATGGCTTTTCATGATGGATTTTTTTTTTTAACTGTTTTTGGTATGGGAACAGGAAAGGCTGGAGCTTCCTGTCTATATAAGTAAACTAACTGGGACAGTTTCTGCTTGCCTTCCCTGAATACCATCTTTAAAAGGAAGGAAATACACAAGTGTTTTGGGTATTGAAATAGTGTTGACTTCATTGTACAGCTATCTTCCTGAGATACAAATCTAAAGAGTTAGTGTTGTTGTGTGACCTTGTTAACTGTTGTATCATATCGTCATCTATTATGGAGAAGCTTTAGTATATTAAGACATTGTATTTAGGATTAGAAGGTTTTGGGAAAATACATAGTCAGGGAGTGTTCTGAATATTTACATTTTCAGAACTGTGAGACTATATATGCTGTTTTCTTTAAATACGCTGTCAGTATTTTGGAATGTATTTGGAACTCTCATTTTTCTATTATTATCATTATTAAAACCAATGATTTTAGCTTATCAGTCAGTTTGGTTACAATCCACACCTCTATTTCTAGGCCTGACTAGGGACACTGCATTGAACATGTTTTGGACTGAAGAAACTACCCCACATTAGCAGCAGGCCTTCAAATCCCTGGAACTAGAGTCATCTCTAGGATGAAGTGGAGGGTTGGTTTGTGGGTGGTTCTTCTCTTTGAACTAGAAAGAACTATTTTGTCTTTCTAAAAATGTGTTTTTAATATGCAGAGTGTAGCTGTACCCTGTTTTTTAAAGTGCAAACTAACTATTGTGTTTTTTCTTCCCTCCAGCTGGTCAGCCTCCTGCTGATTGGAATTGCAGCATGGGGCATTGGCTTTGGCCTCATCTCTAGTTTGAGAGTCGTTGGAGTAGCAATTGCAGTAGGAATTTTCCTCTTCCTAATTGCCTTGGTTGGACTGATTGGTGCGGTGAAGCATCATCAAGTGTTGCTGTTCTTTGTATCCTTTTGATGTGTTATTTGAACTGTAACTTCTTTCAAGCCATCTAAATAACTTACTCGTAATGACTGAGGCTGTTGTGATAGATGTTTCAGAAACAGAACAGAAATTCAGTCTATTTTGATCAAGGGCAGTCTAAACCTCCTTGCAGTTTACTGTGTTCCACATTCCTTTCGTTTCTGTTGTTTTTGCTCTGAAGACACAATTACCAACCCCTTCTCCTTTTAAGAAATATGTTAATTTTGCTGAAAACTGGTTATGGTGGTTCATAAGTCACAGGTGCTTCTTACTGCATGCTTGAGCCTATACCATTTTACAAGCTGTTAATGTTTAACTGTGTGGGAAGATGATACTTGCAGACCAGTGAACTGGTGATAACTGGCAGAGAAATGCATCACTAGCAGCACATGTTGTCAATAAGCATTTTCTTTTTATACCTAGCCCTCCTTTGTGATCTCAGATTAGAAATGAGCACAGGCCTTCTCAGAGTGCTTTGCTGCCCCTTTATGTTCCCTGACCCTGCGTAAGCAGTCTGTGGTGCTGCCTTGCATAGCAGAATTGCTCTGTTTAGATGACAGAATAGATTCAATGGAAGAAATTCTTGCTTCTCTCATTTCAGCCTACTAAAAAGTCATTTGTCAAAGAGACTTTAAAAATAACTGCTCCCTCAGGAAAGAGTAGCCAAGGTACAAATCCACTGTCTGACTTAATAAAACTTAGTATTTGATATCTATATTGTGATATGTTGTCTCTCTTGTGCTGTTTTTATCACTGCAAAAGTCTATGAGGCTGTGTGTGCCAGAGGCAACTCCCTTATTTTTTCTAAATTAGTTCAAGTTCCTTTTCTTATACAAGGCCCCCTATTGAAGAGGAAAAAGAAAATAATCATGGAGTACCCAGAACAGTGTTTTCTTATTACCTCCCTTGGATAAAGTACCTTAAAGTGATAACATGAACCCCCAAAGTTAAGGGGTTTAGCTGTAGCTTTCTCCAAAACAAGATCCTCTTTGAGGGACACCAGAGAGGCATCTTCTGCAAATATTGTCATATGCTTCCCCTGATTTTCCTGTCTAAAGAATGCATGGCAGGTATCAAATGCAAGGTATATAGGGGGGCAGTTTCTCCACTGAGCAGACTACACCAATTGATATGTTTATAGCTAATGATGTTAGTATATGAAATGGACTGTTCATGTTCTCTATTCTATGGGAAACTGAGAGCAAGTTGCTGGCCCTCCTTGGTCTTAGACTTACCTACAAAACTGCAACAAACCAGTGGGGCTGTGGTGCAGCGGGATGTACAATCCTTCTCCAGATCCTTCCTCAGGACTCTGAAGCCTCTTGGAAAAGCAGCTTCTGTGGACTGTGTTCAGCTTTTTTATCTTTCATTGGAGTTCAGCTCTGGTCTCAAGCATAGACAGGCATGAAGCAACCCCAGTCAAAGGTCCATACCAGAAAGGTGCTGCCCAGGGTAGCTTTGTTATTCTGTATGCATGATTTCAGCTCTGCAATCACTGAGATTTCAGACCACCTTGTGTGTTTCCAAAGGGGAAGAAGAACGTCTGCCTGAACAGAACACACATGGGACATGATTTCAAACGAATATAGTTCTAATATAGTTAGCTTTAAGTCATATTCTTGTCCACATCTTGAATAAAAATCAAGGAAAGCAAGAGGAGTGCAGTTGCAGGAAATCTCAAACTCTGAATTGTTCCTGCTTCCTGATGTCCTCTTAAATACAATTCCTGTTTCATATTCAAGTTCTTTAGAGACTTATCGGTATGAATTAAAACTGAAGAATATATGACAAGTAGGTAGTTCTGGGTGTAAGAAAAGTAGGGAAGGGTGATTTCCTATTGACTTGTTCTTCTCTTATTATGTCCCTGCTCATGTCTCTTTGCCAGGCAAAGAACACATAACAGAAATACAAGGTATGTATGTGATTAGTGAGAAAGATTGTAAGTGGAGGTTGATTGCTGGGGAGACTCTTTTCTTTTCCATATCCACCCGCTGTTATCCAACTAAGTAAGGAATGCTAGCAGGTATAAATGTCACATGAGGAAAAGTAATTCGAGAGTATATCCTTAACTACCACTTCCAGTACATGATTATTCTTTTGCTCATCTTTATTGTACAGTTTTCTGTCTCCTGTGCCTGCTTGGCACTAAACAAGGAACAGCAGGTAAGAAATGTTTCCTGACTTTTCAGTTATACAGAAACTGCATAGTCTAGGTTATGTCTTCTGTTTTCCACAAAATGTGCTTTATGAATCTTGTTTCTGTAAAGAGCAGAAATCTTTAAATGGAAGCAATCAGCATATTCCTTTTAAATAAGTGCTAGGCTCCAGGCAATGCTGGGCTTTGATAGCTAGGGAAAAAATAATTCTGGGTTAAAAAATGCCCATGATGTGTGTATTTTTTTTATTTTTACTTTTGCTTTTAAGCTTCCCATCTAGGTTTATGGTGACAAGTTTAGTAGCGTGGTACTTTGACTTTATGATGTGTTCTGAAATTCCCGATAAGCTCTGGTGTGGTTGCTCTAGCTGCAGTAATCGTAATGCAAAGATGATAAAGCCACTGAATTGTTCTTGTGTAACTGAGAAGGTGATGACTGCGTTAGGTACAGAGGTGACCTGCAAGTGTGAAATGTAAAACCATGGGATATGGTGAATAATTTTTGCTGCACTAAGAGTAGGCAAAGAGAGGGTGACTAAATGATCAGCTTGCCATGTAGAAGCCCGTGTTTCCTTAAAACTCTGAGTGGTCCCTGTTAGATTGGTCACATATTCAATTATTATTGCTATTGCTGGGGTTAGGGAAGAGAAAGAAGAAAAGTAATTATGACCATAAACTGTACGGGATGCTGCTATTTCACAGCTACTGAAATTGTGTGAGTGTTAAGGTCGTACTGTAGTATATTATCCTGGTAGACACGGGGATCCCATGGTTTTAGTTGCAAAATAGTCCTAGGTTGGTGGAACAAGGGTAGGATCAGCATGACAGTAGATGGTGTGATGTCTTCTCAAATGAAGTCCCTTTTGGGGCTACTCTTTGGGAACACTTGGTTTTGGTTCTTTCTGTCAAGGTAGGGAGAAGGGGATCATTAACTTGACCTGTATGTACTTGATCTGTTTACCTGTATATCGGTTTCCAGTTAAGTGTAATAATAATAGTTCTTATTAATTTAATACTTATGTACTTATGCCTCCCAGAGTCAGCTTCTAGAGGTTGGATGGAATAACACAAACAGTGCAAGAGCAGATATTGAGAGAAACCTGAATTGTTGTGGATTCAGAACCTTTGATCCCAATGAAACCTGCTTGTCTGTAAGTTGCTTAAAGGGTGAAAATACTTGTAACTTTCCCTCATTGTATTCAAAATGTATGACTTTTTCATATTTTTATAAAAGCCTGAGAGTTTTAACAAGTGTACAAGTTAGTCTTTACAGTGATGCTAAGCTACCTTGTTAACTTCCTGGAGACCTAATGATGGAGCATCCTGCAAAAGTTGGGTGGCTGTTGTATATTTTCCACAGACTTTTAAAATTCAGAGTTTTGTCCATGCTTGACAATCTGTTATGGAGCTAAGTGGTTGTTCAGTGGGTGAAGTGTGTCGGGAGGTGGAGTGCGATTAACCAGTTGTAACACTTGTTTTTAAAGGATTGCTTTAGAAGTCACCAGTGTCAACCGTGTTTATTGGTAATAGAAGAATATTCTGGAATGGTGCTGAGATTTGTTGGAGGCATAGGACTCTTCTTCAGCTTCACAGAGGTGAGCGAGTAGGTTAGAAAATGGAGGACTTCTCAAGTTTTCTCAGCCTATTGGTTTGCCAAAAGTAGGAGTCGTCTTCAACTGTGGAGGTTTTCACAACCTACTCTTTTTATTTAGATTACAAACTGCAACCAAATATCATATTTAAAATGTGATGCTGTAAACATGCTCAAGTTTCTATAAAGTTAGCCATTTGACTTTACCTTTCCAGTAAAATAATAAAGGAGTGCTGCTGCTTGTTCCTCTGCCTTCTCTCTATCCCTTCACACATTTCTGCCCTTTTTTTTTCCTTTATTATTTTTATTATCTGTAGGTGTCTCACAGGGCAAAAATACAGCTTTGTGGTGAGTGAATCATTGAAGGAGCTGTGCTATCAACTATATTTTAAGCATTACATGTAAAAGACATTTTCGAGTCTTTAGATGGTACCTAAAACTTGTTTTATCCATTGCTGAATGAAAATCCTCATTCCTCATGTAAATCCTCATGGCAGGTCTTTCATAGCTCCACAATAGAGCATGTGAAAATGTTCTTCATGCTACTTAATGCAGTTTGCAGAAGGCTTATGGGTATTAAAGCAGCAAGAGCTATACGGCAACTTAAGCAGAATCACTCTGGCTTCCATGCTGGTTTGTCTGTAAAAATACATAGTAGTTGTGAGGGGAGAGAAAATTTGAAAATCTACTGGAAAATAGCCTTATCTTAAAATGATAGATGTAAAGGGAAACAGTTTGAGGGATATTATTTACTCTTGCAGTAAAAACAGATTTATGAATCTCTGCCCTTTTGAGGGGAAAAAGTCAAAGAATTCTGAAGTACGCATTCCATGATAAATATTTGATATTGTGTGCATGGTGTTAGTATTTTTTTTTCCCTGTAAATGCTAGATGCAAATTCTTTCTAAAAAAGTGCCTTCTTTTTTCTAATGGTAAAGAAATGTGAGAGGTTTGGTTTTAACAGTAGTCAAATATCTTAACCTTGTGAACTAGAAATTCATTGTCAGGGTTTTATGATTAAGAACAAATTTTGTAAAATTCTTGGAAGCTGCAATGGTGACATCCTGCTTAATGATATTTTTGCCCTTTATTTTCAGATTTTAGGAGTCTGGCTGACCTACAGATACAGGAACCAAAAGGATCCCCGTGCAAATCCGAGTGCATTTCTTTGATAAGTTTATATGAAGGACTGAATCTTCTTCCTGTGACCTCTACTTCAACATATTAATTCTCCATAGTTTCTCATTTCTCCATAATAGGGAATCTCTGTGAATTTAAAAAAAAAAAAGAAAAAGAAAAACTTTCTTGTCATCTTTATGTTCCCATTGTTGCCTTTCAAAGAATCTCTGACTTGAAGTTGATTAGTGTATACAGTAGCTGGACAGAATCAGAATGCTACTCAGAGCTGCTTAAATGACTTTGTTAGTACTTCCACAGTTGGTGTGGTGAACTGTACGTATTCAGTGAGTTTTATAGCACTACTCACTGCTTTGATGTCTGAAAAAAATAAAGTATTTTCTGCTGTATTCATTGATTACAAAGATTCACATGGCTTCTCATTAAAATGATAAAAGCATGTTTGGTGCTTGGAGCTGTGTGATTTGGTTAGTCCTTAGGATGAATAATGTTAAATTTATTTTCATGTCTTAATAATGATCTCCCAACCTCCTATTGGGGTAAAAATAGAAAAATAGAGCCTGAATATTTTGTATTCAGTAGGGCACGGACATGCGTATTAAAGACTATTGCAGTCTTCTCCGCTCCCCTACCGCTTTGTTTGCTTTGGGGTTCTGTTAGCTTTAGAATTCCTCTAAGAAACTGAAAATACTCTGTTTTCAATGTCTTCACTAAGAAAAGAGTGAATGAAGACCAAGAATGTAATCCACAGCTGAGTAACTTGAGACTTTTGTCTTTAGGATGTGAATGAAATTTGGTATCTGCACAACATCAGAATCAATAGTAGTCTGTCATCTTGTTAATGTAACAAACTTAACTTGATGTCTGGAAAGTGGTTGTACAACTATTTTTACAAATGGTGTAAAACTGTTGTGATAACTGTGTGTATGTTTCTCTGTCATCCAGCTAAGAGACTTGTTTTGATGAGAGATTGAAGAGTGTTTAAAAATGGTGTTTTCATTAGTTTGTTTAAAAAAATTAAAACGTTTAAATGGTTGTGCGGTGTTGTACTTTCTGAGCGGAAGGGAAGCATAGTCCAACCTCTGATACAAGTGAGACAGTGAAGTGGAAGGTTGGACACTAGAGGTGTGCAGTGCTCCAGTTCTTAACCATGCATTTTCAGACCTGTCCTGTATCTTTCCTTCATAAAATCCCTGTGTCTAGTATGAAAACAGCTGCCGTGGCCTGAAAGGCAATGCAGAAGGATGTTGGGGAAGAAAAGAGGAGAAGTGTTAAGGCCATCTGCTAAGGAGCACTATAGTTGAGTCACATGGAAGGGGAGACTCCTGGGAGACAGTAAGTGCACAGGGAAGTGGGTTCGGAAAGGATCTGCCCCTACCTTCTACTTTCTTTCTTTCTACCTTCTTTCTTTTGCAGAGGAGGCAAAATACATTTAAATATTTGTTCACAAGAACTCCTCTGGAGAGGAGGTGGACAGTGCTCCTAAGGAGAAATTGTGTTGTGTGTGTCGAAGGGAAGAGTTGACCCAGGACCCTGAGCAGAGGGAGGGATGTGAAGAGCTTGGCAGGAACAGCTTCTCCTCAGGGAACGCCGAGCTCCTGCTGTTTCTTCACCGTCTGCGGTCAGCGCCCTCTCCTGGTGCTCAGCCTGGGAGTCACTGCGCTTCCTAGGCCGGGAAGCGCGGGTGTTCCAAACACATGTACCTACCGCTGCAGTCACCTTCCTGCACGGAGAGGAGCAGGGCCAAGAGCCTCCAGATTGTTCCTGAGTGTCATGCAGATGCACGCGGCTGCCCTCAGAGTGCTGTCCTGCTTACACGAACAGCCCCCCGCTCCCGGGATGTGTCAACAAGCTGATGGCCATCTCCTGGCTAACTGTAGCAGCAGCTCATTCCCCTAGTCTAGACTGGCTCTGTAGTTTGTACATAAATGTGAATAGAAGAGCAGGCTTAGGAAGAGGCTGTATGAAGGTTAAAATCATACCAGAGGGCTGCTACAACTTTAGCCTTTTTTCCTCCCCCTGTCTTTTTTAGTGCTTGACTTTTTTTTTTTTTTTTTTAGTGGTTCTGGTTTCATAAACAGAAGTGTTGATCGTGAAGTGTGAATGGATTATGGAGAAAATCCTGAACTTGTTAGAGCTTTAAAAACTGTCATGTCTCAGAACCCTTAGCGTGAGTTTGTTCAGTCTTCAAGAGATGGATCTGTGGATTTGATATTTGCATTATTTTTTTTTCTATCCTACTAATAGTTTCCCAGCTCTTTAAATTTGTCACTTAAAAAAAAAATCTACATCAGAGAGTATTTTAGAAACTTATTTCTAAGTGGGCAATAGAACACATTTATTTTCACTAATTTATTTGGGGTTAAAGGAAGTAGTCCGTGTCATGAGAAGTGTTAGTGGCGTAGAAGTTGCACGTATTGGCTTCTAGCTAGTGGTTATAACCATGACTGTAGTAATAG
>NW_010579631.1:0-19693 GCF_000705375.1 Tinamus guttatus
TTTAAATAACTTGGCTTAAGTGAATGGTATGGCAGTTTTTCAATGATTAACATAAAATGTCAGTCTTCTGGCCAGGAGAAATGACAATATCAATCACTTTAGAGAAAGCAAACCTTCGGCTTTGTAAAGAGTGGCTATAAGTTGAGAAGTGACTTTATACAAACACCATGAAAGGTTCAGCAATGTTTCTGTGTTCCAGCTTTTCTAGGCAAGTGGGTCTTTCGGCATATAAAAATAGCTGATTTTATAACTGTCAGACCTGGTTATCCAGCTGAATTTTCCTCCTGTCATTTGTCTGTTGCCAAAAGAAGGCAGAGTGGTTGCACAAGTGGCACCAAAGACAGTGATACTGAAGACAAGCGTTGTACAGGCATCATTTAGCCTGAAAATTTTCTCTCACTGGAAAGATGGATGCAGTGAAAGCTATCAAGTTTGCTTTGTCAGATCACATGGAAAAGTATGTAACAAGGAACACAACTAATTTTCATTTGCAAATTTACTGTTTCTCTAGAGAATGAGAAAATCCATTAGCCAGTAAGCAAGAAAAAGATATTTTTGAAAAGTTCATTTAGAGGTTAGAAACTCTGTGCAAGATTTGTGTCCCCCGAAACTACAATAAAAGTTCTAATGCTTAGACCTAGGAACTTAATGTAGCTTCTTCTCAGTTGCTATAAATTGAAGTAAAACTCCACTGAAGTCAGTAACATCACAAGCATAAACATGAGACTGTGCTGCTTTTCAGTCGATGATCAACCTTAAATATTCCTGTAGAGTGTATTTTGACCTGAATAATCAGTCCGAGATATTTATTCATTCATTGTGATGATTGTATCATGAGATTGAGCATTGGGGAATGAACTGTAACAACCCTCTTTCCTCACCTCCAAGTGATGCTGGCAACACGCTGAAGGGAGCAAGCACCCAGCACAGACTCTGCATGGCTTTGGAGCTGCTGCACAGTACACCTGGAAGGTTATAACTCTATACAAAACTACAGAAAGGAGTGGTCAGATAGCTGAAATAGTGTTCTGGTGTTCTGACCTTTTCAAATTTATCCTCTCTCAATGTTTATATTGGTATTTCATATGCATGGTTATCTCATCTGGTTCGACCTAGTCAGATTTGTTCTGTAGATGTCACCAACTGATTCACTCTGTGAACATGTAGCTTTGCAGTTGTGGAAATAACAGAATGTTTGCTAGGAGCATAGCTTTCTGGTTCTAATTGTCAGGGTGAAAATTATAGCACATATTTATTTCCAAAGCACTTGCCTTGACTTTATGAATATAACTGAGTAAATTGAAAGATATAGTGAGGAAGTTTCTTTGTAAGTGATGTTTAACAGAAGTAATCAAAACTAAATAAGTAAAGTGAGAATAATCCCAGTATAGATTTATATTTGCTTATCTGAGGTTTCTTCCTTAACCTATTAAGGTAATTTCTTTCTCCTCTCAGTGGAATGAAAACTGTAGATACATCTTTTTAACTCTCTACATGCAAACCACCATGGTCTCAGCACACAGCTTTTACTCTTTCTATCATCAATCAAAAAAGGACAAAGAAAGATGTGTGTCTAAGTATGTGTATTTGTGAACATATGTGTAGGAGCAGTGGTTGTATAAGTGCATTTTCTTATTTTAACATTGAAATTCAGAGTAATAAGATTAGATAGAAAATGCATTAGGTGAGCAGTATTATATAGCTTATGTGCTAGGGACAAAAATACCTACAAACCTTTCTTAAAATTAAAAAAAAAAAAGTCAGAATTCTTTTGTAAAATGCAATCATCATACCCAAATGTAGAGAAAGCAAAATTTCTACTGTCTGATGGAAAAATTTATAATGTTTTCATAATAAATTCAACTGCTTTAGTTTGGAATTCTTACAAGATAATTAATAAATAGTACAAAGTACTATCTATAGTAGTATCTATATTTACTATTAATGGTCTTTAGAACAAGTTAGAATCCTCAATACTTACAGTTTCCATTAAAGAGAACATTGAAGTTGAGAAGGGAGGAACAAAAAAGCATTCTTACTAAAATCTAAAAAAAAAAAAAAATCCTTTTTTTTTGCTCTGTATACTGCCTTTGTAGGATTTCAGTGTGTTCATCACTGTAATCTGATATTTTATTTAATGAGAGCTGAAAATTATTAAAAAGTATACACATACATGCCTGATGTGCCAAAGTAAAAGAGGAAGACAACTAAAACCACTGCTCACATGTTTGTGCTGATCACAGCCTGTGTCCTGGTTGTGCTTGCGAACTCCAAGTTTGTCTAATTATCCCTGAGTACTATTAATTATTTTCTGTAGAGTGGCATGTGATAATCTGTAGATCTGCTGGCATTTCACTTCAGAATCTGATTAATCCTTGAAAAAGCCCTCTTATCTGCTTAGTTTATCCTTACCCTTGTTTCTGACAGTTCCAGAGGAATCAAAGTTTTATTACAGACTTTGTCTGAGAGTTTGAGGTGATTTAATTACAACTGCCCAGACCATTTGGCATTTTGAAGTCCAGAGCTGAGGCTTTAAACTTTATTTTATTCAGGAAGTGAAGAAAATATGAGAGGTCTGTTTTATTTTTCTTGGGTCCACAGTGGTGCTGGAGAGAGTGGTTGTATGACTGATGGATTTTTCCATACTGATGGAGGCTTCCAATCTATGTAATTTGTGTTGCTGTAGCAAAGTGGAGAGATGATCAGATCAGCGATCAGATGATATCAGGTCATCATCTACCAAGAATGGTATCAATTCTTCTAACCAGGATAGAGAACATTATTCATTCATTGACAAAATCTTATTAATTATCAGTTTTCCTATACTGTGGATCAAGTTAATGCATTGTGGACACACTTTTAAAAGAAAGGTAACAATTCTGCAATGAAATATGTTTCCTAAATTTCACGTTACTCACAGTACCATTCTTTTCTTGATAATACAATTTTTCATTAGAGTTTTTGTTAATTTAATTTAATCTCTGACAATGGGGAGAAAAGAGAGAAAAGCCCTTTAAAGGTGAAAAGTATGATTTCTTCTTCCCTGAAGAAGCTCTATGACTCTATCTCATAAATTATTTATTTACGGTGCTTAGCTCTGTATTATAACATACCATCATTTTATGGTACACCTTTTAAGAATGCTTAAGAAAAGCTACAAAATATTTGCAGAAGGAGTACATAGGTTTCAAAACATCAGCTGAATGCTGAAAAGGACACCTGAGTGGTAAGAGCATCTAGCTGCTTCAGCTAGTAGTAGCCATATTTCCCCCGTTTGTTCTGCCAAAAGAGGACTCTCATGTAGGCAAAACTCATAAGAAACACTTGTACAACAGCTTAATGAAATAAATCAGTCAATAGCAGTAATTGCAATTTAAAAGAATGAACAGATGGTCTTTATGTGACTGGAAGCACTAAGACGAAATTTAGCATATGTGTTTGTTAAAGCAGCTCTGCTCCAAAAAATACACCTGTATACTTTTCTAATAGCAAAAATATTGTTGATACAGTTTTTATTTACCATTATCTTTGCAGTTATATTACACTGCAGGCTTTTAGTCCCTTTTGTATCTAGACAGCTAATCAGCTTTAAACTACTTAATATTATTCATATAAGTGTTTTGTCCTTGGGTCCAGTATTTGTTAATTATGACATCAAAATAGCAAAGTGATCTTTCCAGTTTCCGTAATCCAATTTACACCATATGGTAACATGGTTCAACTAGAATTGAACCAAGTATTTCATCTTCACAACTGGAAATCATTTTTTCCAGTAAGCAAAAACCAATCAAATTTAAAGCCCTCACCAGAACGTATTGGTAGTAGATCTCCCAATTGCTTGTTTCTAATAGCACTAGAACTGGAATGAATCTACAACTTTACCAAATCTTTCATACAGTGCTTAAAATAGCCACATAGATTAAATATTTCTCCTTAACTCACCAAAGTCATAGGAGTGGGACTGGGACAAAAAGGCTCATGCTGTGTCTCAGATTGTCACCATCTCGCTGTCCCTTCCTCGTCAGTCCCTGAAAAAACATCCATTGATGAAGAAGGCTGAAAGGAGTTTCCCCAACTCTGTAGCTTGGTTTTGGTCTTTGAAGGGAAAAAAACAAATATATAATTCTCCTCTGACTTTGGGAACTTCCCTGATTTTATCTTTATTTGTTTTACCTTATTAGCCTGCCTCTCCATGCTAAGCAGTGCTTTTACTGTTCACTTCATTTTCGTAAATCATACATTTCCATGAATACTATCTGTACATACCTGAAGATAAAATTAAATTTTAACTTCTAGTTCTTCAGATAGAAACAAGACCTCCCAGGCACGGAGATAATCAGTTAGGCATGAGAGCATTTCCTTTCTTTCCTTCATCCCTTCTACCTATTTTAGACCTCTTGCACACACTATTCCTTTTAGTCCAGATGACTTTTTTTTTTTGGTTGGTTGTTTTTTTTGTGTTTGTTTGTTTGGTTGGTTGGTTTTTTTGTATGCTTCCATTTGGCCTAAACTATTTTGCCTTTTGATAATATTCAACAAAAAATAGGGCAGTAATTGAACTCAGATATATTTCTGAGGATGCCCACTTAGTCGTTTTTTGACTTAAGTGTCATAAGTGAAAGAATAATTGTCTATTATCAGGACTCTACTGTTTGACTTGATAATGCTGAAGAATCTTCTATTATTTGCAAGCTTTATTTTATAGTATATCATATTTTTAAATAAAATTCACTAAATAAAGCATGATACCATTTTAAAAGAAAAGGATAGCGATGTACAGTTATTAATTTAGCTTTAAAATTTATAATGTATTGAGTGCGGCAGAAAAAAACACTGTTACCAGTTCAGCATTTATAAAGATTCTCTGATTTGGGAATCTTTACAAACACAATTTGGAGCAAAGCCCAGAATACCATGTTATGGTCTGGCTTTTTAATACAGAGAATACAGACCAGGTATCTCTAGTAATTTTATCACAGTTATGATTACGTAACAACTATATGAAAATTAAAGTTAGTAGTTATATGAAAAAGTAATAATGAAACTGGCATTTCATATATTTTTATCTGCAGTTTAACACTGAGAAATGAGAGAACAAACCAACTGTCTACAGGATACCCTGTAGACTAATTTTTTGAGAATCTAGCAATGAATCATTATTATACACCTATTCCATGCAACTCAGATGAATTCTTTGTCCTAGTCTGAGCTCCTATATATACTGCAGTGAATAAAAGAAACTGATATCCTAATATATTTTTTGTAAGATAGTGTATATTTTAAAAATAAATAAACTTATGAAAACACAGCATCTTCCAGCTGCTGAAAATTCTTCACCAATAAAACACTTAAGGATAACTTAAAATTAGATCCTTACCAGTTAGCACAGTAAAGCTTCATCATTCCTTGAATATGTGATCCCATTTTAGGTAAACAGTTCAGAAATCAGGTCAGAATCAAATCAAAAATACATGTCATGCCCTCAAGCCAAGTAACATGTTCACTATATCATTTGCAAAACCTCATTAAGTTACTTACAAACCACGGGTGGCAAGTTACAGGGGAAAAAAATAGAATAGAACAAAAGTAATTAGAAGATAATTTAGCCCCACATATGCCCCACAGAGCTTAGCAGTTGGAGATCAGCCCACACTGTGACTGAATTTCATTTAATCTTCCTTAGGAAACTAGAGAATGCCAAAAATACACCTTGTTATAAGCTGCAATAGACATCAGACTACATTTCACCCCATTGAAAAATTTTCTTATTGTATATTAAATCTTATTATCCATATGGTTGTCATTTAGGCCACAGCTACCTCACTTATGTTTTATTGTTCCTAAATTTTAGCCATAAATAACAGAATTTCAGAAAACCTAATTCTTGCCATCTATCACTATACTTAACAAGCATAAAATTAACTAAAGAAAACCATAGTTTTTCACAGACGGCCAAGTGCTGTCTGATAGTGGCTCACATGATGTCTTTCATCACCACCTTCCATCGGTTCATATTGCTGCTAAAGTAAAAATACATATTCCTCTTGTCATTGCAATTCCCTCATATTCCTGGAATGAAACCTGCTTCTAATGCCCAGATTGGCTGCTTCTTACTCTTCACCACAGCTCCAGCTCTACAAGGCCCTTAAGCACAGGATAAAGTCAAGAAACAAATATACATATGGGCTAGAGGTAAAATAGATTCCCAATGAGAATCTTTTATTGGAGATGGTTTGGACTGCAATGTTAAAAATGCTCTTAGTGTTTTGCTGAATCAGAGCAGCTGGGAAGAAGCTCAAAGGATGAAAAAGTCATTGACTTCATCTTCAAAATTTAATGTAGCATCATTCTGTTCTTCAAAGCACTCATTGCAAGAATTCTTGAGAGATAACCCATTCAGTCAATTAAATAGTTATCACCTCATCACTCTTTGTTGCACTTATGACTCCCATTTTCAGAAAAAAAAAAAAAAAAGTTTGTATTATCAGTCTCTTTAAATGCTTTTAGAAGTGCTCAAAAGATGTTCTTCCTCAAGTTCCCATGGGAGTAACTTGTGCTTTATGTATTATTGCCATGGTAACTTTAGAGAATAGGAACAGGATTGAATGCTATGTTATATCCATCTTAATTTAGGCTTTTTTTTTTATTCCCAGGGTCAGTTTAATTTAACAAAATATTTAATGGCCTGTAGAATAAAGATTGAAAAGGAAAATGTCTTTTAATATAGTACTGCACTGAAGTACTTTTTCACAGTTCATTACTTTTTGTCATTGAATCAAATATCAGTGATCTTTTTATTATCATTATTTTTAGCAAAGCAGCAACTGAAATATGTTGTAAGTTTGCTGTGTCAGACCTAGAATACAATCATGTGACGTTTGTCATGAATCACTTGGAAACTCGCTCCCTGACATTTCTCTGCTTTTTTTATTAATAAAAGTGCAAGTCATGCAGAGTGGCAATGTTTTTCAAGTGATTCCAGCTGGCTGATTGGCTTTAGATATCGTCAGATGACATCCTATGACATCCGAGGGAACTTTTTTTCCCCTACTTTTAAAATAGTAGTGTTCTTTGCTATCTGCTTTCTCCACCTACACTTTCTGTAAGTATATTTTTCATTTTTCTGTTCTCGAAATACCAAATGTACTTTGATTGGCTGCATTTTTATATGATTTTGATTCCTGATTCTGTAAATCTTTGCTTATAATTATATAAGACTCACTGGATTTCTCTATCCAGCTAATATTGCTACTTAACATTATTGCATAAATAATATATTCTCCCCAGGGTCAGGCTTTGTATTGGTCCTTTCCATACTTATATCCTTTTGCCAAGCGTGCATTCCTTCATGTGTAGACTATATAAGGAGTAGTGAGATAACGAAGCGCCTGTAAAAAAAATAAATAAATAAAATAACACGGGCGAGGTGCTACTACTGCTAGGAGTATTGGCATGCTAGCAAGAGAAGTTTATTAAAGATTAGGTTTCATTTCTCTGTTTGTCTGTTTGTGTGTATGTCCTCCGAAATGTGAAGAAACACTATGTAAGCAAGTGTACAGCTTCATCGTGAAGCTGTCAGGGCACAAAAGTACGCTCTGCAGATCTTGAAATATACTGCATGGAAGGCAGTTTTACAAAATATCAATAGGAAATACACCTCAGGGAACGATTGTGCTGTGTAGGGGCAGAATTGCATTCTAGGCATCTCCATTAAGATGTCAGCGCTCCCCCATTGATCCCATGAAGTCATTTCCTGTTTGCAGAGGAGGGAATAGCTATCAGGTAGATAATGGAAACAATTGCATTTAATTATCCCCAATGTTAACTTATCAGCAATTTAATGACCACCACTGCATCACTGCATCTCAAGTACATCTAAAAAATATCTGCATGTTTGTTTCATGATGGTGACATTTTTGTGCTAGCAAGTATGGAGATCATTTTAAGTATATTTATTTATTTATTGGTCTTGATTTTCTAATTAATTTAGACTAGAAATTTTCAGGAGCCAAAAAGGTGACAAAGGAAGCAGTGTTTACAGAGATTTTTGCAAGCTGAACTCTTTCTAATTTGGGTACCTAGAGTGAGCGTGGGGAACCAATCCATTGATTTGTGAGGGTTGGGGTAGGGAACGTCTGTCCTTGAATTGTTCCTATACATTTCTCATCCTCTTCTCATCTGAGCACAAGTTTGAAGTCTATAAAGAAAATACTATATGGTAGATTTCTTTCCTCATCTGAGGAAGTGAAATCTTGCATTAGGCTTTTGTAACCAGCCATCTCCATACATGATGCCTTCCTATCTAAAGATATTTTTGTCTCTCTTCTTCTACTTCTCACAGACATCTTTGTCTTTTTACAGTTGCTGCTCCTGTTTGTTCAGCTTAGTGCTGAGAAGGGAGTATTAGCAAGCGTTGGGCTAGCCTTGGGCATATTTGTGCCCACTTCATGCCCTTTATTCCATTTCCTTTTCACACTGCATGTGGGATTGAAAAGAAGGATAGAAAGCTAGTTTCTGGGGAAAATGATCACTTACAAGTAGTTTTGAGATAGGTCATTGAAGGGTGAGTCATTGCATCTCTACTTTATAACTGAGGTTTCCACAAAAAAAAAAAAAAAAAAAAAAAAAAAAAAAAGGATAGACGATCAAAATAGGTGGTTATCAGTGAAGATGCCAAAATCCTGTATTGTGTATATATTGCAAAACCCTCTGTCAAGCTCCTCAATGCTTCTTTAAAAAGATTTTTGTGCTTTGCAGCTGCCCAGGAGGTAATTGGCTACCACCTGGAAAGAAAGTTACAGTGACTCACTGCAACATTTGTAAATACCTTGAAATCCTTTCAGGTTGCAGTGCTTAGCTGAAAACTAGCATATCTCTTTAGGCCATGGCCTAGTAAAACAAAATTTAAGAATGCTCAGATGAGGAGAGCTACTAATCTGTTTCTACCAGGCTCCATACTTGGAGTTAACTTTTGCAAATCTTCTGCTTTTTTATTTTTAATTCCCCCTGCCCCTCCAGTCAACATTTTAGAAAGGATCTCTAAAGCGTCACTGCCCAGGTATTGGAGCTAAACAGGATCCATAATATTTGAATTTTTACAAAATCAAAATACTAATAACAAACACTTTAAAATCTCAAGGCTGTGATTTTTTTTCCTAAATCCTTGTGAATATTTTTACAGCATATTCAGAAATAATGTCTGTATCCATTGAAACAAAACCTCAACATAAGGCTCGTAGATCATATTTTGTCCTTTTAAGCATAATGTTTGGTGATGATGTAACTGTTTTGATGTTTAAAATGTTCTTTGTGGCTCTTTGTGGTAAAGAACACTGTGCACTGAGAATGTAAGTTAAATTTCCTCAGTTTTGTAAAATAACTCTTGTGGGTCTTGAAGTTTTTATGGCAGATTAGGAATCATGGTTAAGTAATAATTGTTAAATATAAATCAAGGTGACATTAAACCAAAGCACAGAATCACATTTTATTTTCACTTACTGCAAACTAACTACTCACATCCTCCCCAAAATCATACTGTAATCTCTTAATTTGACATAATCTTTTACTTTCAAAAATATCACTCTCCTCCTTTAAAAATGTGTTATCACAGAGGAGGCTTCCCACCTCTTTTGTCTTAATCTAGCATTTAGGATGTGTGCTGAAAGGTAGTAGACCTGGTTTCAGCTGCCTGTTTATTCTGTGGGGACTTATTTTTTCATTTCCCAAATGTGAACTAAGCTTGTCTTGAAACTGGGCTCTTATATGACCAGACTCATGGGACCATAAAGTGAATTCTAAAGAAGCCTGATCTAGTAGTACTGTGAATAAGTGCCAAGATCATATTTCACGCTGTGATTCTTTATAGGAAATAGAAAGTAGCCCTGGGAAAAGGTGTCCCTTTTGTCCTGGCATTCTTCCATAGAACTTCTCATTCCCATATTTATATTTTCGCTGCATGGTAAAAATCATGTCATCACAGACTTCAGTGTAATATAGAAAGAGATAAATCTTAGCCAGCACAGTACCACACATCTTTGAAAAAAATTAGATAAGATCTCCAGAATGAACCTGAAGCACCCATACCACCCCAAACATCAGATGCAGAAAGTGCTAACAAACCCTGCATTGTAACATACTATTACAGAGAAAATCCCTGAGGAGTTTAAGAGTTAAAATCCAAGCAGCTGCTGAATGTGTGGGAAATGTATTTTTTTCAAAAAAAAAGTGTGATTTTGATTGAATTTGGGCGGTTCTGTCAGGGATGACATAAATCACTGTCTGGCACAGAATCTGTGCAGGTCTGTCCTTTCCTTGCATGCAGTTGCAGACATGGGATCAATGTCTCAAGCATCAACTTCTTTGTTTTGAAGTGATTTCTGCACTTTAATGTTTTGCGTTATAAATCAGTTTTTGGCATTATTCTTCCCTGCAGTACACTGACTGTCTGATAACCCTTTTTAAGGTTCATTTACTATCATTTGCACCAGTAAAACTAGGGCAAGTGTGTCTTCATTGTAGGTTGTGATGGTGCTGCTGCTATTGCTGCCAAACTTTCTGAAGGTGACAAAATGCCTTGAAGATGCTAATGAATTAGGATTCTTAACACCCCTGTAAGATAATTAGCTAACATTATCCTGTACTGCAGATGGAATAAATTCAAGTGCACAGAGGACTAATGATTTTCTCCAATGCATGTAGTATTTTGATGCATAATGATTTATATGGCAAGAGTTAAACGATGGCTTCTGTATAGTAGAAATTCACTCATATCGTTAAACAGCAATGCAGATTTCCAGAGTGAAAATGCTTGCCTTTTTTGATTTTCTACTCACCCACAGCCAGCTCTCTGGATTTTTTGTTGTTGTTGTTGTTGTTGAAGATGTCCAAAAGTTAAGTCTACTTCCATAATTCATCTGGGGTCTAACTCGAATAGCTTATCTCTAAGTAAACAAGTGTAGGTAGCATCTCCATTCTTACAGTTTTTTTCAAGCCTAGATTCAATAAAGCCCTGAGCAACCTCATCTGACCTCAGAGCTGACCCTGCTTTAAACTAGAAGACTAGTGACTCTTGAGGCTCCTTCCAACCTGAATGGACCTATTTTTTGTGATGTTTATTGCTAGGAACTCCTTGTCTGTGACAACTGCAAGCATGTATCATTAGCATATTGCATGTAGAAATTGAATATTCAAAATAAGATTCATGCAGATTAAAATCTGTTTATTGTAATAAAATGTCATACTAGAACTTCTTATCATTAAAGGAATGATAGCACCTTGTAGTACCTCTCCTGAATAAAACAAACAAATGATGCAGTTATAATTAAAATGCTTCCCAGCAGAAACAGATGATAGTTATGGAAGGCAGAAACAGTATATAGAAACAAAAAGTAAATGGCTCAGAAAGAAAACGGCACAGAAACCACTCTGGATGACCTTAGTACACACTTTGAAATTGATCTAAAAAATGTACAAATCTGAAATCAAATTATAATTCATCTATTGCCTGTAAAATAGGGTTTTTTTTCCAGCAAAATTACAAGAATTTATAAATAAGGTTTATACAACGAGTGTAAATGAGTTTTCACAGAGTATATATTTATTATTAACTTGCATCATCGAAACCCGAGAAGCCTAGGGACTGCAGCCTGCATACCATATCTTTTCTGCATATGAATGTATTAATTGGCACAGAGTGTATGTAAGCTTGTTTATTTAATGAAGTGCATGATGGTCTCTATGGGTGAATTCATATTAAAATATAGTGAAAAGCTCCTAATCCCTTTTTTTATCCCCTTAATTCTCAGAACGTATATGATTTAATTATTGATTATTTTCAGAAATATTCAAGCTTAAGGCCGATGTAATCTGTAATCACGGATATCCAGGGAGACCCTAAAATCAGGGCCGTGATCTCTGTATCAGCTTCACTTGCACCGTGTAAATAGGAAACTAAGAATAAACTAATGCAAAGCTTTGTGGAGTCTGGGCAGACCTGAATGCTGCCCTTTGTATCTGAAAGATCATTTCACCTTGTAGGAAAGCAAGCTGAAAAGTGGACTGTCAGAGGGTGGGTAACTAGATCCAGGCTCCTTGTCAAGGTCCTTTCACAGACAGGAAGACAAAGAAAAAAGACCTAATGGCCCATTTGAATGTGCAGCTCACAGTGCAAAAGCCATAGCCTGCCAATTCAGTGAAAAATTCCTGCCAATGAGTTCTGCTACAGAAATCAGAACAAAGAGACTGCAAGCCAGAAAGTAAGAATAAAGGGAAAATTACAGAAACGAAAATGCTGGAGCAGAACAGGCATTTGCTGCCAGCTGCTGTGGCACTTGTAGATCTCAGTCCAGTGGTTGAGCCCATTTAGCAGTGACTATGGATAGGCAGGGTCAGGAAATGTCTTCAGTGAATGACAATAAAGCACAGCTTCTAAAAAGTGTTAAAGGAAAAAAATAATTCTGACTACAATGCTTTAACAAAGCATCTGCTATCCTCAGTTGTCCAAGTACTATTGAAGAGTGTGATCTGATTTTGTTTGCACCAAAGACAATATATCTGGCAGAGATAAGAGAACGTAAGAGTATGCAAAGCAATAGCCTCCTTTGATTTCACTTATATGAAATATTTATAACTTGCATTCAGCCTCTACTCGTGTTGAAAGCATACAACTTAATACTTCTGTGGGATACATATATTTGTCATCCTGCGAAAGAAGCACAACAGCACTTTGAGACCTGACCTCCTGGCTTTGTCTAGCTACTTGTGCAGAGCTGTCCAACAATAGCTCCAAAAAAGGAAAGGTGCTTGGAATAGTCTATTTTTGCATGTATTATGTCTATTTCTTTATTATAGAATTGGCGTGACTAAATGCAGTGGTGGGGCACAGCCTAGCTAATGGTCATATGGAAGCCTTTTTTCCCTAGAGGCAGATGTTCGGGTATGGATTAAGTCTCCCAATTAATGTGTGGTCAGTGACAAAGGAGACCCAGTCATATTGCGATTGCTTGGCTTGGGTATCCCGTTCATTAGCTATTTTCCGTGTATATCTGGACAATAAGGACATTAGTCCTACTAAGAGTGTATCACGTTTAACTCTTGGCATGCTTTCAGAGTCAGATCCAATAAGCTTAAAACCACAAGCTTAAAAAGGCAACAGCTAGCAAGCTATCTGGACTGGGGCTTCCAGCACTGATATCAACAGGGGACTGGAACCAGTATCAGCAGAGATGAAGAGCTTTAAATAAATGGTCTTTTAAGTAAGTGTGACCTTGAAGAGAGATCTGTTATATGTCAGGAGCTCCCAAATTTTTCTTTTGTTATTTTTTTATTAATGTATTCACATGTCTTCCATTTACAAGTGACAGTATATGGAATGGGCAAGTAGCACACATCTCCCTCTTCCCACAGAAATGCCACCAGCTATGCTAGGGAAAAGACTGGCCTTCAGCAAAAAGGGATCAGTACGGCAGCTGTCCACTTGACTTGACAAGCTTTGCCAATAGACTTTGGTGCCTAGAAAGAGAGAAAGAGAAAAGAAGTGACAAAAGAAATGCTTTTAGCATGTAGAAAATATCTGTATCATGCAGCTAGATTAAAAAAAATAGATATTTAGACTTGGTGAATGCTTTTCTGTTCTCTGTTCAGATTTAGCTTGGAATCAAACTACACAAGGGCTAAGCTGATACTTCATTAACAGTACTGTCAAACTTCTGCTATATCAAATAGAATGATAGGGAAGTTTTATCAGAGAACTTGTGTTTGTGAGTTTCTACAAAAAGGATTTCTGGAGAAAGAGGATATAAGCGGTCACCTGAACGGGATGCTTACTGAGACCTAAACTGAAATCATTTTCTGGATATCAGGAGTTCGTATGTATCTTGGAGCTGCCTCTGACTTTATGGACATGTTATACATGAACCTCTCATTCTTCTTTTGGAAATATATATCAATTATGAAGTATTTCTTAAAACAGTTCCTTTTACCCAGTCCTGCTGTTTTTCATAAGACTTCCCTAACTTCAAGGATCTCTGCATCTACAGACTCTCAAGGGACATAGGTTCCAACACAATGAAGAATAAAAGAACCTTCCTCTTCCCTTCCCTTCCCTTTTTTCTTTTCTTTAGCACAGCAAACCTTCACTTATCAAGATCTGCCTTCACAGGAACCTTTATTGCTGGATATTTGCTGTGCCATTTGAAATAGAATGGCAGAAGCTTAAATAAATAATCTACAGAAAAACTATTCCACCTGTTCCTATCTCTTCCCCTGCCCCTTTCAGATATTTCCAAATTCATTTAAGATTACCATATATCTAAGCAAACTTTGCATTGGATCAGATCCTGATCTAATTGGCCATTGGATCAGATCCTGATCCCTTCCAAGTTCTCATTATAGTCCTGTAAATTCAAGGGAACATTTTGTCTTAAGTGACTGACTGGGGAAAAAAAAAAAAAGCAGGGAACACTTTGGGCAACATGCAAGAAATGCATTGTACCAGTAAAACTTCTCTTATTAGTTGGCACATTTGACATAAGCAAGTGTCAAATCATTTCTATTATCAAAGCAGGCTGGAGGAGGGAAATAAAGGTGATGTGATGTCACCTCCTACCCCACCCTGAAATCAATAGCTTTTACTTTGCATATGTTGGCAGGCTGGCTGGCTACTTCTGTTCATTTTTGGGTTATCATGAAATTACAGTAACATTGGTTTTAGTCTTTAATAATCCACAGTTAACTGAGTGACCAGCCTGGCTTCTAATGCTACTTAATTTTGTTCGAAATTATAGGCCCTGATGTGTTATTTCTAATACACATTAATACGTTGTTTCTTAGGTGCTTCAATTTGCCATGCGATGAGAACAATCTGCCTCCCATCTCAAAAAACCTCCCATAAACGCACAGCCTGGTGGCAGTGACCAAACCAGACTATACATCAAGTTTATGTCTCAGGAACTCTACCCCTAATAATTTTTAGTGTCAATTTTTAATAGTAAAGAAGAAAGTACAGCGTAGTGTTTTAACACACTTCAGAACACTTTATTAAATAGCATGGTGGTGTGCTGTTGTAAACTGAGGACGGGACGAAGGGTCGCAGCACTTTACTGACTTAGCAGCCCTTACACTGCAGGATAGCACTGAGATGGGAGTCTCTCTCCTCAGGCGGCTTGGAGCTCACAGGGCTATTAGCAGCTCCAGCTCATTAAGACAACAATAACAATAACAGGGTGGGAAAAAAAAAATGTACGTATCCAAGATGTATGTAAAACCAATGATTTTGTTTGTCTCGGGGAAAAAAAAAAGACAACCAAAAGGGACCCTTGGGATACCTGAGGGAAGAAACTCTAATGCTAATTGACATGATTTAAAAAGATGGCTCTGTTATTGCCTACAGTCTAATTTAGTCATTAACTGTCCAATGTGGAGGCAATCAAATATGGTGTTATAATTTCAGCAGATGGAAAACAATGTATGCCTCAGTGTATATATATGTATTCTAGAATGTGGAATAACAATGAGGGCTTTCTAATAAATTATTGTATTTCTTTTTTTATGAAATACCACTTCTTAATGGTATTTGTCTGCTGAATGAGCTTCATTATATTTTGTGCAAATATGCAATAATAATTTGTCATGAGGCCATAAAAAACAGCAAAACCAAACAAAACTATCTGCATCTGCCTAATTTCACTATTTTTCAAATTAAGAGCCTTACATTTTTACATAAAAAATAAATATTTGTTGGAGAGGGAAATGCTTTGTTCCTCCTTGCGCAGTATGCTTGCTTTGCAGAAAAGAGCCTTACATTAAAGGACTCCGGCGTTCACCTGGAGATTACTAAAGCTGAAAGTATTAAAAAGTGACTGTATTAAGATCCATTGGAGAGGTAACTGGCTACCTGGTCTGAAAGTCTTGCTGCAATACAGCCCTCAAATCTTCTCCCTGAACACACCTCTTACTCTGAGAGCATCCTGATGGTACTATGTATTTCCACCAAATGATATGTAATGTGCTGTACCTGCCATAATCCCCATTAACAGCTCTAACCAGTGTCTTTGTTAAAATACATGTGGCTCAAACTAAGTGCAGGAAAAAAAAATTGTCAATATCTGTAGAGAAAAACCTTTTTCCAGACCCTTCTACTGCCCAGAAAAGCTCTTTGTGCCTCTTATATAAAATTGTTACGCTCCTTTGACTTTTTTCTCCTGTAAACTTGCTATAAACTTTTCTTTTCCAGTAAGTTTGCTGTAACTCAAAATGTCTGTGCTGGGGAGAATAGGCATTGAGAGGGTAAGAAAACCTTTCTTTGGATGAGTTCTCCTTAGAGTCTTCCTTAGAATGAACCCTGCTCACCTAGTAGAGGGATGCTGAAAGTAGCAGTCACTTACTTTCCATTAAATAAGACAGTTTCGGAACTAGGAAAAGGTTTTTCTTCTTTGCAAGAGCTGCTTTTGGTCCGTGTGTCCCTTCTGCTGCATGCTTTTCATGAAGTGTATCTGCCACCCCCCTTTTCCCTTCGTTTTTCTAGCAGTTATCAATGCAGCCCCATGCCCTTTTGTCAGGATGTAGGACAAATGCAGGGCCCATTAACCTTGGTCTCCTGGCATTCCAAAAGAGAACACTTTGTTATGCTTTATTTGTCAAAAATGTTACTGCCTGTGTATCAAAGCTCTATCTTAAGAGCTGGATTTTTTCAGGCATGATGCCCCCAAATATAAGGTATTCTTACACCATGCTTCTCTGCTTCAAGTCAAGCAAAGCATGAGCAAGAATCTGATTCCCACATCCTACTTGAGTAGAGGTGACTAGGTCACAGTCTGTATGAATGTCCTTGTTTTTAAGTTCTTTAAACATAAATCTCAAAAGTACATTTTAAAAATGAAACAAACAAACAAAAACCTCACAGTATAGAACGGTTGCTTTCTCAAAGTAAGCATGTAATACTGAGAGGTTGTTTGTGCTTATACTGTTGTGTAGAGAATAATATAAAATAGTAAAATAAGCCTATGTGAGTAATGCCTATTTTCATAGAATCATAGAATCACCAAGGTGGGAAGGGACCTTTGGAGATCATCCAGCCCAACCGCCCTGCATACACAGGGTCACCTAGAGCATGTTACACAAGTTTTCATCCAAGTGGGTTTTGAAGATGTCCTGATTCCACAACCTCTCTTGGCAACCTGTTCCAGTGCTCTGTCACCCTCACTGTCAAAAATATTTTCCTTAATTTCCTGTGGAACTTTTGATGCTTCAGTTTGTGGCCATTTCCTCCAGTCCTATCGGTGGCCACCACTGAAAAGAGGCTGGCTCCATCATCCTCACTCCCTCCCCTGAGGTGTTCATAGACACTGATCAAGTTCCCTCTTGGCTTCCTCTTCCTCAAGCTGAACAGGCCCAGCTCTCTCAGCCTTTCCTCATAATTTTGTCTATTTATGAGGTGTTCTAGTAAATGTTAAAGAATTAATGCCCTTTCCAGGACATTACTAGACATTATCCTTAGATGTTGTAAATGGGCCTTAGAAAATGACACTGCCAGGGATGGATTAAGAGAGTTAACTTGCTTAAGGCCTTAAATCCGTGACCTCTAATTTGATTCATCTCTTAGGAGCACCACAATCTGCTAGGAAAAAGATGGAAGTGATAGCCTTTCCAGACCAGAGAGGATGAGTGCTCCTCTCCTGAGGATAAGGGCTTTTGAGTAGTTGGATTGAATGCAAGTCTGTTCAGTCACAACTTAGAGCTGCTAGAACAACTTGCACGGGGACTGATTTCTTTTCTATAAGGCAAGGCTTGTTAAAACAAGTGCAACAGAATCACTGTTAGGCAGGAGACTATGCAATGAGAATCTTAATAACTCAGCCATCTGTCTTTTACTGTCTTTTTTAATAATATCTTGGTGTATGATCAGAGTCTAAGTAAGTGACAGTATACAGAAGGGACAAGTGGCACGCATTTCCTTCCTTCCACACAAATGTCACCAGTTATGTTGGAGAAAAGAGTAGTCCTCAGCAAAAATTGGTCAACAAGGCAGAAGCAATAATCAAATGGCAGCTGTCCACTTGACCTACAAACTTTGCCTATAGGCTTGATTGGGGTCCACAAAGAGGGGAAGAGAGAAGAAGAAAAAAGAGAAAAAGTAAGGAAAGAAGAAAGGTCCTGCGGTCATTACAGATCATGAGTGCAAGCTGGAGCTGAGGTTAGATTTATGTGAGGTTCACAGTTCTGTAAGTGTAAAAACAGGTGTGACATGGGTGAAATAGGGGACATTTGGCATAAGTTTAAAACCAACTACAATTCACATGAAGGTGTCAGTAAAACATTTTTGCCCTCTGATTTTTATGTATTTTCTGAAGATGATATAAGCACAGAGAGCTGCAAACAACTAAATAAATGCTTTCTGATGTTTGAACCATGCAACACTGCCTGATAAGAGAGAAATCTGTGAAAAATTCTCTATCGGCTTTTGCATAAGACTGTAATGATTACAGTGCAGTATAACATTATTGCTTTAACATTATTTTATTTTTTTTCTAATCAGAACAGAGCAGTCTGTATATGCTAGTGCCATCACATCTTACCTGTGCCATGACTAGTGTTTCCAGCCTTAACTGCTGATTTATGAAATACTTGTTTTTCAATAGTAGCTGCACAGACTATTACTATCCAGTAATATACTTTCAATTGCCATGATACAGAAATAGTGCTGTTTTAACAAGCAAAATACTTCCCACAAACAAATAAATTTCTAAACTTCTCATTCAAAAGTAAACCATGGTTGCACAGAAACTATGTCTACTTTCACTTGTAGCTAGACCCAGAGATCACTTGGTGATGACTTGGTGAGAAAGGATACGTGACCATGCTGGCTTGTAACCACAAACTGTTTACTGAAGTTTTTAGCTCTCTGGTGTGAACTACACCTTTCTGGTACCCTTAAAGTGTCAGGTGTGTCACCAAGTAGCTTAGGCTGTTCTGTACAACGTAGCAGTTTGGACTTTTCCTGATTGCACTTTGGGATTTAAATATGGTGTACAAACATAGCAAATGAATCATACATTCAGTTTTGAAAAGTGCTGTCCTTCAATATAGCCAGCTTAATGAAATGCCAGATTCACCAATCCTATTGTTCTTAGTGAGTAATGTGATTTTATGAAAATACGATCTTCTATAAACACCTGCCTAAATTGCCTTCTTGTACCTTGTGCAGCATCACCTCTAATGGAAAAAGAACAAGAAAAGCTTTTTCAAATACATTAACAGCAAAAGGAAGATCAGGGAAAACGTGGGTCTGCTGGTGAGCAGGGTGGGTACCCTGGTTGTGAATAGCACAGAAAAAGCAGAGTTGCTGAATGCCTTCTTTGCTTCGGTGTTTGCCAAGGGCAGCCCTTTAGAGTCCCAGGCCCTAGGGACAAGAGAAGAAGCCTGGAGAGAGGAAGACTTGCCCTGGGTAGAGGAAGATTTGGTCAGAGAGCACCTAAGGAACCTCAATACCCACAAATCCATTGGCCCTGATAGGATGCACCCCTGAGTGCTGCAGGAGCTGGCAGAGGTCATAGTTAAGCTGCTCTCCATCACCTTTGAAAGATCCTGGAGAGTGGGGGAGGGGCCAGAGGACTGGAAGAAGGCCAATGTCACGCCAGTCTTCAAAAAAGGCAAGAAGGAGGACCCAGGCAACTACAGGCCAGCCAGCCTCTCCTCT
>NW_010579632.1:0-17924 GCF_000705375.1 Tinamus guttatus
TATCACTAGATACATTTAAAGTTGTGAAAGCAGATGTATTGCTAAAGCACAATATCAAACCGCAAATTTTGGAGCATTTACTGTTAGTTTCTCATTATTAGAACTCAGTTACTAAAAGCATTCCTTCATGGAAACTGAAAGAATATGCTAAAATGAGATTTTGATTAAGAGTCTTTAAATTTCTGACATATCTCAAGCATGTCTTGAAATTTTTTTCCTTGCTTTGAAATATTTGAGATAGCAAAACATTTTTCAATCCAAAGTCAGGAAAAAGGTAAAACAATCTGAAGAAATTTTATGGAAAGAAAAAGAAGATCCTAACACTAACATTGCATTGAAGAATTTTATTTTAGCAATGCTATTTAACTTTGAGTTCAATTAAAATTAAATGAAAAAAAAGAAATTAAATGTTAAAAAATGAATTGCAAAAACAATTTTTAAATAAAACAGACGCCTTTGAATAAAGTGCTTTAACTTCAACTATCTGAAAAGAAAATATTTTCTGAAAAGAAAATATTTTCTAGCAAAATCATGATCAGATGTCATGGAAAACCGTGTATACTCAAAGGCATGAAAGGGAGTTTTTCAGTCACGAAACTCCTATTTTTATATCTTGATGACTCCACAAGAACAACCTGCATGCATATAACTATAATGCTTGAATACTGCAGTTTCCTGCCCGCAGAGGCTGTTGGCAGCTTTAGAGTAGTTCTTACAGCTAGTACAGAATACAGCATGTTGTCTTGAAAAAAATGTTATATCATCATGCCTGTCTTCTGTTTTTCTAGGCTGGCTGCCTAGAAAGTGGTAGATTAGCTCTATATTGTTAAAGTTATTTTTTCTCAGTCTTTGATAGTTCAGTCCTCCCAATCTGTCAGACTTCATTCTCTAATCTTGTCTTGCAGGGTGACGAGGCTTGTACAAACTTGCTTTCAACACATCGAACGGATCACAGCTAAACCTCTTACTTTAAAACAACAGGTGATTTTGTCCCTGCCTGTAACAATTACTTAGAGTTAAGAAATTCACCTTCCTATCACTTCTTTTCCACTTACCTTTCCTCATCTCATTATTACGATCAGCTCTCTTACCCACCACAGCACCTCTAAAGCTTTCTCTGACTGCCAGGCCTGATTCAGTGTCCTGATTACTAGCTGTGCTTAGCTTTTACGCATGTGGGGAAAGAGAAAAGATGGGCTATTAATAAACATTTTTCTTCCTAGAGATGAGCTTAAACAGAAGCTGCTTTGGAACATGTAACATAGGGGAAGTATCAAAATACAAGGCCAGGCATCAGTATTGCAGCTGTATCGTATACATGCCTCCAACAGTGATCATATTTCACGGCCAGAAGTCTAAGACATGGTTAAAAACCAAAGTGTGTGCAATACCCTTCTCTGTCACCCTGTCAGGAATAAGTCCAGTTAAACTGCACAGAGCTACATCCACATAAACCTGAGATGAACGGCTCAAAATAAAAATGCAAAGACTGCATAAGCTCAGTGCAGCCATGAGGTGTAAAAAAGACATCTCCAATCACACTTTAATGACAGCCTGTGGAAATGAACCCAGGCGCAGGTTTGAAATGGGAGGCAACACACTTGCAAAACCATCTTCACCAGTTGATTCAATTATATAATGACTAGTTTGAGCAACACTTAGTTATATTTTAACTTTTCTTGCATGCATGTACCATGCATGCAGCGTGAAGGAACTGAAAAAATTTACTTATTTTTAACAGTGATTGCCTTATGTTATTGACTAGAACCTGGAGACAGATTATGAAGGAAATTAACCCTTGCTTCCATTTCTTTTAGAAGGAGAAGAACATACATAAAATATATTATTTTTCTTTTCTGTATTTAGGCAGGGATGAAAGAACTATACATACTGGTTAAGCATCAGAGCGCTCGGTAAGAGAAGATGTTCTTTAAAACCAGCTAGAAATTGGCCATCGTTGCTTCTCCAAGGACCGGGTCAGAGCCCTGTCCTCAGCATACTGCGGTTTAGTTGTTCTGTGTGCGTCTTTGTGAGACTAAAGGAGGGAAGTAAGAGTTTGTGGAGGGTGGTTATTCACTCTCCACTGGACCACAAGTTGCTAGGACTGAATTTCCAGGCAAGAAGAATTTGATATGTTTCCATAACACTTGCATCTTAAACAATTATTGCATCCTATATGGATTCTTAAATTGATCTGTTGGCAAATAGGCAAAATCAGTTATTGACTGAGAAACACACCGACACTAGCATTACCCAGAAAATAAACCATTTTTCATTTTATAATACTTAAGTGTTAGTTTTCAAACAACTCTTTACACTGAAGAATACTTTTGTTTACTTTTCCTCTCCTTTCTCATCTACATGCTGCTTTTCCTGCTAGGGCACTAATGCACTTACATGAAAATCCAGTAAGTTAACCAAAGGCAGACACTAGCTGATGCATTCATCATACTAATTATGTGCCGCATGGTATATTTCTCCCATCAAGTGCCTCCTACATATTTGATATAAACCTTTCAAATCAAAAAGAAGAAAAATGAAAACTAGCCTCAGAGCCGAGCTGCATGATTGAGAGAATCACTTATCCTTGTGTCACTGAACTACAAAATCAATTAATGTCTTCTATCATCTTCAGAAAGTGCTATCTAATGTGTAGCCTGCAACAAATTACACTGAATATTCCAAAAAGCAATTTCTTCTTCCATTTAGCATTAGGATTTAGGTAAATTGACCCTTTTTCTACATGCTCGCAGTATAAAGAAACAGGTCACTTCTCTTCTGCGAGCCTTTCAGAAAGATTCTGAGCAACATGCCGGTACAAACCAAGGTGTAATTGAAATTCGGGTTGTGCAATTTACAAAGGGATATTTAGCAGAGGTGTAATTTCTATGCAAAATAACTTTCCCTTGATGCATTAGTGTTTCATACTATTTAAACAGGGGAACTGACCTTGTCTCTCAGTGGATGAAAAAAAAAGTTCAACCCACATAGTGTCTTTTCAAGTAAACAAACCTGCACTGCTATTTCATTACTATATTTGGTATCTTCATTTTGGTTTCCCAAATGCCAGTAATCATGCTAGAGTCAAGGAGATGCCCAGTATCTTTTTCATAGCATTTTGCCAATATTCACCTGTCTATGTCTTCAAGAGTCACAGTGCAGACAACACTGTAGCAATAAACTCTCTTTCCTCTGTCAGTCTGGAAAGAGTATTTTTCAGAGTAAGTGCAAGAGGATTTGTATAATGGGTAAAAAGCTGCCTAGAAAGCAAGAACTGGTCTCTCACAGTGGCCCAGTGTCAGAATTACCTAAGATAATATTCACTAACTTGTATGAATACTGAAGTTTAAAGCCGGCAATTTTCAATAGAAGAACCTTGACCCAAAACTGCATGAATCAAATACAGTTTTGCTGATGCATATAAAATGCTGCCAAGTCTTTTACACAGATGTTCTCTATGCAGTAACAAATCTATAACACTGATTTCTCATTTATACTGCTGACCAGAATAATTTTGTGAGGAAGGAGAAATAAAGAATTTGAGCACCGCTTCTTCTTTCACCTTCCTTTCTTCCTAGGAGGACCTATGCTTTTCCTTCCTGCCAGAAACAGTTTTTTGGAAACTCAGAATTCCAAGATCCTGAAACCTGCAAATTTCACAGCAATACTCTTCAACCTTTCCCCTATCTTAGATACAAAGATTGAAATACCACTGCCTGGCTCCTGATTTTGGTAGTCAGGGCAAGAGCTACAATGAAGATCATTTCCTCCTTCTACGCCTTGCCAACTATGCCACTTGGGGTCATCTTTAAGGCGTAACCCATATATGTTCCGTGTGTTTAAACTCAAAACATAATATAACTCCATTATCGCACAAGGAAGTAATTCAGAACGCTTTTGGCTGATTTTAAAAGGACACCAACCTCAGCTATGTTTCTTGAAACTATGAAACAGTATTTAACATGTAAACATATGGGTCAAAAATACATAACATCCAAACAGCGACAAACAAGAACAAATTCAGCAGACACGAAAACATAGAAAGGACTCTTTGCATAATTTTCATTTTGAACATGTCATTTGTGCCTTTGGTGCAGGCTCCTCCTGTGCAGATGGCATATTACTATCCCACAGTAATGGAACATTTTCAGAGCCAAAACACAAATTAAAAATTCTGGCAATATTAGATAGTCTTTAAAAAAAAGTTAAAGGGAAAAAATGTGCAGTATCCAAAGGAAATGTAACGGTGCCATTTTTAGCTCACTTCATAAATAAGTAATGGCTTGTGGGAGTCTTTAATTCCTCATTCATTCTCTCTCCTTCTATCTCAAAGGTCCCATGCCATTGTGACCATCCTTCTAGCTAAAGGAGCTTGGATTCCAGTTCAGGTGTCTGCCAAAAAAGGATTCTTCTGAATGACATACAGTATTCCCAAGCTCCAAGGCTACATTTGATTTCCCTGCAGCAGTGAATATTTATTTAAAGGCTTTTGCTGCAGGAGAATAGGGAGGAGGGAAATACTGCTATGACTTTTTTTGCTGGATTTTTACATTCTGTCAAAAATGCTATTCATTATTCTGAAAGAAGCAGTAAAACAAATAATGCGGATCAATTTATACACAAGCTCTGTTCATTCTCTTTAGCACCAATCACTCCTGCATGCAGCTCTTCTAATTACATTCCATTCTATTTAGAGCCATCATACCTGTTTTTTATATACAAATAGCTGCACAAGCTGTTGCATACACAATCTGCAACATATTTTTGTTTTACCTTGTAATGTTTTTAAGAAATATTCTCCCTAAAGGTTTACTTAAGCATAGAATGGTGAAGTGGTAACTGAATTTCATGTAAAAATTATAGTAGAACTTAAATCCTTAATTGTTTTGTGCTTTGTTTGTGAACATATGCAAGTATGGAAAAGACAGAGATACAAAAAAAGCCAGTTGATTGCTTATCTCTAAAGTAGATGCGACCCACATCAACAGTGTGTGTAGCTCTATTCTTACTACTAACATCATGCAAGTCACACTTATGTCAGGTTATTTTGTGAATAGACAAGGGCAGTAATGTCCTGAACTTCTCCTTGTTTACAAAGAACAACTGCCCCTCACTTTTTTTTTTTCTTCTAAACTGCAATAGTATGGACTGAAACAGTGAGAAACCTTATCTTAAGAAAATATTCACCCAAGTTAGTTGAGCCTCAATCTTTTTTAGGACTGACTACTTGACACATTCATAGCCAGAAATGAATTCTTTACACACAGGGATGTCCACTGGAAAAATCTCACAATAAATCTGAGTCTAAATGCTCTGCCTGGATGTAAAGGAGGAATAACTCAGATAGATATAAAATGCCAGGCTCTTGTTATTACTAGTAAACACAAAATTCTCGAAAGTACAAGCTGAGGACAGCACAGCTTATGGTTCTTTGCTTTTGCTAATGCAGGCCTATCTCTAATGGATATTCAGCAACTGGACAACCTCATGGTGAAAGGGTACTCCGTTTTTCTGCTATGCTGATGGAATATTGCTTTATTAGAGTGAACACAGGAGGCACTACCGTGTGACGTAGAACAAGCATAGGTTTATAAACTACTTTTAAAACACCTATTAATAGAATTAACTGTTTTTTCTTAGATGCAAGCTATTCAAATATTTATGCAACCACCTTGTAAAACTGAAGCAAAAATGCAGTATACAGACCATCTTAGCATTCCCCTCATATCCTGCCTTCGCCATGTCAATAAACAAAGATGTGTAACACCGTAATCTGGCAGGCTTCAGAGTCTGTGCACTAGCAGACTTGAGCTTCTGCAGATTTTCAGCAAAAACAAACAAAAAGAGAACTCTCAACAAACAAAAAAGGACACACGCTGCACAGTGACATTGCCCACACTATACCAAAACGCTTGCTTATTCTCAGCGAACATTCCCTGTGTCCCTTCTGATGGCTCTGATAAACCTGGATGAGCTGTGCTACACCACACGGTGTTTCACACGAGCAGCCTGATTCTCAGTTGCAATGCTACCATTTTCTGCACTGCTTCATTCTTACGGAAAAGCACATTATTATTATCAACTAGTGTTGATCTACTGTGTAACAAATAATACACATGTTGAATCAACATGATACTCCAGTTTCTGCAACTTCTTCAAAAATTTTAAAATACACTATTCTGTAACTTGTTCATGAAATCTGCTGTTGGTCTTAAGTTTTTATTCACATCACCATTACTGTCATACTAAGAGATAAATTTAAACAAATCTCAGTTGAAGGTACAGTTACTACTTTAAGTGATGATGCTCCTTTTAGCAGAAGATATGCATATCTATGGCTCTCTCCTCAGTTTCTCACTGCAGCATTGCAACACATTGCATTGTGCTGTATTTCACACAATTGTACAGATTCTTTTTTCTATTCTGTTACTGCACAGGTACCACCTGGCTTGATCTGCAGCCTCTTTTAGAGCTTGGGAAGACCCACAATAGAAGAGAGGTTTGTGCTCCATGCTGAAAGCAAATCTCTCTCCCTCTCCCTCTGCTTCCCTCTCACCACATGGCCCTGCATTCGTGTGCAGTCCCATGCCCACAAGTGCAAATACAAGAACATAACATAAAGCATTCTAACCAGGTGTTTTTAACCTCATTTTTGAACGTCCAGTGATAAAAGGTTACAAATCCGTTTGGATAATATATTTCATTATTTATTTTTTCCTACAAAACCAATATATATATATATATATATAAAAGAAGTACCTTTTAACCAACGTAACATCCTTCTAGTCAATGAAAAGAGCTAGGTACTTCTAGGATACTGTAGACATTTAGACAGGAACCCATTTCCTTTTATAAAACAAAGAAGGACATGAGATTGACTAGCAACAGACATAGAAGGTCTATTTGAAAAGATTAACATATACAAGTAGGAAGGAAAAAACATTCTAGAAAGGTAGAAAACAAAAAGTGATTTAGTGTAAAAATTGTGAACTCTGCTAGAAGATGACATTTTTTTAAGGATTCGGATGTTCCACTAAGGAATCCACCAAGGCATGAAGCAGAACAGATTTTAGGTTTTCAAGTTTTTTTTCCCCTGGCATTGCTAATGGGCCTTTTCCAAAGCTGTTCAAAAGATAATACTCTCCCAAGTAAAACAAGCAAACAGAAGAAGCAAGGAGCTGTCACAGTTAAATTATTAAATTAAATAAATTGTTGTCATTGGGCCATATCAAAATTCATAAAACTGAAGAAAGTTAAATTCTGGAGCTTCTATAAAGACCCCAGAAAAGAAGGGACTATAAGCTTAAATTTCTGAAACATTGTTTTTTTTTTTTTAACATCAGCAGACTGGAAATCAGTGTTACTTATTCAATCATTGAAAAAAAAAATCCCTGGAAAAGATAATCTGTGAGGAAATAACACTTATTTTTCCTACTAAAGGAAAACCAAACCAAAACAGAAACAAGATTGTTTCCTCATAGCTATCCCCAGGAGAATAAAATATGGAAAAAAATATTTTCTTTACAACAGGGATTTGAATTTCTTCAGGAAATTCTGATATTTTACATCTGTTTACATTTTACATCTGTTATTCATCAAAAATATACCTGTTACCCAAATGACAAAATAAAAGTCGCCTTTGTATTTACTGTGATTTTTCCTCAGTTTATACACAGAATACAGTACATACAATCACCTACCCAGGAGGCATGATCTGTATGGAAGCCTGTTCCTTGGAACAGCTAAAAAACAAATTAAGAGGTTCACATAGGAGGTCTACAGTCATGTCACAGAAAAAACCTACTTCCACCCCAGTTGGAGAACAGAAGTTCCTGCTGCTGAGGAAAAGAGATGCAGCAGTAAAGGAGGGCAGCTAGCTGAGAAAAAGGAACCTAATGCTGGATGAGAGTCATCCTGCAGCTGTCACTGCCTTCCTTGCTTGCAGGATGCTCCAAAACGTTCCTGCAACAAAGGCAATCTTCAAAGATAGAGAGACGTGGGCAGGGATTTGGATTCTCACTTTGTGCACCGTGTTGAGAGGAGGAATTCAGGAACTGAGGAACATTTTGGGACAACAGGAACCTGCCAGGCCACCCCTAAATCATAATGGAGCCAGGCTGTTGGCACGGGAAACTCGAAAGGTCAGAGCAGAGTATTTAAACTAGGAACAGGAAGAAAGCTGACAGATATGGAGATGTTTCCAGCCTGACTCAAGCCACAGGGGAAAAATATCTATCATTCACTGTGCCTTTGAAAAGGCCAGGATGGAAATAAACAGCTCAATGGCAATAAATATCCAGGAGACATCTTGGACTACCTACAACACTGAGACCAGCAAAGAAACTTCAAAAGAACTTCACAAAACTAAGTAGGCAATAGATGAAAGATGAGCTTCAAGGTACATGAACTTAAGGTAATGCGACCGTGCCCATACGTGTTGGCATTTACAACTGAGGAAACCAAAATCTGAAGTCACTGTTAAAAGTTCTCCTAGGCATAGCACTTACGTACAAAATCCAAAAAACTGTCGGGCACGTGTGAAAAATCATTGAGAAAAGATGGTGCTATCTTGCCATTTTTAAAAACTTAGTGTAACAATGTATGTCAAATGCTCTAAATACAGTTAAGGTAGATACGCAGAAGAACAAGTAAACTGAATGTCCTATCACTTTATAAGTAGGGACTAGAAAAGCTGGATCTCATTGATGAAAAATTGAGGGAAGAAATGATCAAGATTTGCAGAATTGGGAAGGTAGAGGATTCTGCTCCCTGAAAAGCATGAGTGGGAGAGAATTAAGGTAGCAGCCTACAGAAAGTGCCCAGGCTAATGTGTTCTGCTGAAACAGCATTTCCCCACCAACACGGTCAGAGGCAGAGCGCGGGGCTAGATGCACCACCCAAAAGAGTTTTCCTGTCATTTTATTCCTTAAAACTTCTTTGTTTAATAGTGTTTATTAAAAGTCATGTGATTTTTTTTCAGCTTATCAATCAAGGCAAAATATATTATAGAAGCCAGAATACAATTTTTAAACTAGGTTTAATTATATAATGCCAACATTACTGCCTCTATCACTTAACGGTAATCTTATCAGAGGTGTAAGAGATTACACCTGAGATGTCATTTAACATGACATATTTGTCCATAAACTCATGCTGACTGCCTGAAATTATATCGCTCTATTTCTGATTCTTAATTGAGTTTTTTTTTAAGAAAGTCCATTATTCTGAACAGGTTCAATATCAGAATGACAAGTCTCTAAGTAGCTATGACATCCTGTTTGTTCTTTGAAACACTGGCACAGAGGATTTCTTTTGGTCTTCTGGATCATTTCCAGTCTCTGCAAACTTTTTTTTAAAAAACACTATTAACTCATCAGCAGGCAGTGAGCTTGTCTTAATTTACGTTTTAAAAACTACTTCAGTATGTTTGTTTAGTCTCCACCTCAGCTTCTTCTGGAATGGAAACTAATAATTCCTCTGTTTTTAAACAACAACAACAAAGTTTACAAAACATAAGTACGGAATATTAATATCGGTAACAAAAAAATCTCAGAGGTATTGTTGGGATTCTTATTGTTGCCCTTATATTTAAAATGCAGTGTACAGAGGAAAGAAATTATATCCCTTTTGCTATCCCAAACTCTGTGCCATGCTTTATTTTGTTTTCTTTGCTACTACTTTTCTACTGTTTGCAACTGTAATTCTTTCTGTGGGAATCCCACATTTTTACTAATGCCTTTTACTTTAGCAATATTTAATAACCAATTGCACATCTTCTTTGATCAAAACTTTCTCAGCATCTAGTAAAATTTCTGTAATAGCCTACTTATTCTCATTTAAACATGTAATCTCTTTGCATGCTTTTATTTTTAAGTTTACTTGTTCTTATTGAATATAGTTTTTTTTTCCTGAATGTCCTTTTCACAAAACATTAGAAAAGTTTCACAAAAGACTAAATAAATTATTTCAATAAGTTTAATATCTTTTTCCAGCATATATCAAACAGTTATATATGACTGAATTGTAAGTAAAATCAAATAAAACATGACTAATACAAGTCAGGCTTAGTTCTGGAAGGCATGTTCACTTCTAAGAGAAGATGACAACCTATGCTGAAGGCAAAAGAGCTGCACAGAATTTGTGTTGCATTCTCTCAGGAAACCAAATCACCATGATGCTTGTCAGTAATGTAAATAATACTATCAGGTTATGAGTTTAAGAAACACATGTAAAGAAGACAAGAACTGAAGATTTACGTGTCACACAAGGGGAAACAAAGGACAGAATTCTTGAAACTGAGGACAAAATCTGTTGAACTGATTTGCTTTAACAATTTCCCTTGGGCTGCTGCTACTCATGAATTGATACGCCAGCAACAGTGCTTTCCAGAAGCAGCAGCAGCTGGTGCAGGAGTAGTTGAGAATAAAAACACAGCTCAGAATTACAGTAAACACAGCAGGGTTATTATACAGGACTTAATCACTGCAAAGAGGTATGAATTTAGTTAAATGGATTAGTTCAGTTTGTTCATTTGAATATAAATCCTCATTCTGTTAATAATACTTTCAAAAGACAGTGAATAGTTTAGTCAGAAATAAATGAATTTGTCAGAGGTGGAAGTCAGGGTGTGAAAGGATATCAAATTGGAGAAAAAAACATTAAGCTATATTCCTCCTTCTTCTATTCACATTTTTCTGTTGACATGAATTAGTACTTTATAAGGAGCAGATTTTCAAAATTCTGTCTTCCTAAAATGCTTTTTCTTTGATACCAGGCACAACTAGCAGCACAAGAAGCAGCACTTCAGCTTTTCATGCAGCAAAGTCTTAGGATTCCTCTCATCTTGTAATTCAGAAGATAGGGTAATGACAGATGTTAAGAAACACTGCAAATTGCATATGTCAGTTTATGACTGTGTTATACAGAATAAACACTAGTTTATGATGATTTCAAGTGTTGCAGCTCATCAGGGTACAAGATGGCAATCTTTATTATGCTTTAAATATATTGTCAGAGCTTCTTCAATGCATTATAAAAGGGCAGTTTTACTACAAACTTGCAAGTTCACATCTACTCTCTTTCTCATCTTTTACCTCCATGCTTTTCACTGTCAGCCTGGGCAGATTGGGAATCAGATGCTTTGAGTCTGTTATTCTGACCCCAGTGCAGCTATCCTGATTCACATCAGCTCAAGATCTGGCCATTACCTTTAATAAGATTTTTCGTTTCCCAAAGAAAAGACTCAAACTGTTCTCTCAGGACGTTATTTATTGTTGTTTGTTTCTTTGTACTACTAAGAATTTGTTCAACAGCCTGAGAATATGATGCCTCTGTTTTAGCTTATGACACAGCCATGACACACATTGTATTCCTGAAAACCAATATTTCCAACAATAAAATTGTCTTAAACTTGACTCTATACTGCAGGGACTAAATTACATTAACTGCAAAGCTCCATGTTTTTTTATTCACCCAAACTTTCACCTACACACAGGAGCTTATTTTTTTCACAGACTCAGAAAATACTTGATTTCACAAACCAAATGACATCACCTTGCCCCATTAGCCTGTTTCTTCCCTCTCCTCCATTTATGCTTCTCCCAACCTATTGAAAAACTGAAGACAAAGCATTCCAACAGGTTTTCATGATGTGAATTACTGTTCAGTTGTATCTTACCTTTGAGTTTTTACATAACCAGACAAGCGAGCAAATTGCAATTCTGAAGTGATATGCAAGTATTATGAAGAGTTCCTTTTCCTTCAGAAATACCCTTCTTTATAGACTGCACTCTGAATTCTTTACTGGACTGTCTACAGTTTACCCATTCTCCTTCAGTAGATCTTCCACTAAAACTTTTCTGAATAGGTGAGCAACTTTTTAAGGGAAGGTTTTATCTGAGGATAAATTTTCAATGAACAATACTTTAAAGTGGTGAGTGTTATTCACCAGAAAATATGGTTTGTCATTAAGAATACAAAGTAAATGTGGTTCCCAACTAAAGAGAAGGTAGCTTTAAAAGGAGAGCTTTAAAAATAAGTACATTTAAAGTTAAATGTCATCAAATATTTTATTTTTGCTTGTGTAAAAATAATAGTTTTCAAATTTGCTGTTATCGATATAGCAAATGCCAAATAAATTATTAATACCTTACTATCTATCTTAAAATGTTGCAAATCTTTTTTCAGTAATTTAATTTAGTAATTTATACATCAAACTGTTCTTTTTAAACGTAAATATTACCAATTTATTCTATAATAGCTATTTGTCTACTCTCCCTGAATATTAAGAAGTGTGGGTCTGTAAACTGTAAAAGTAATAAAAAGGGCTTATCAGCTCAGATCATTATTTAATGAACCTAGTGCCAGAATGATGACAGCTAACATTAAACAACAAAGTTTCCTGGTTTCAATAGTATTGAACTATTCTGCTTTTCAGCTTCCTTTTCTGACAAGTGACTCTTCATGAGGGTACAGTTTTGATAGTTAATCATATTCTCAATTTACATACATATTTTGAATTTGTAGCCTCTGTTATAAATTCTGTTTTTCGGGATTTCTTTTCAGATTTTTTTCCTGTTTTTCCTGTTTAACAGGTGTAGAGGTTGTTTTCATATTTTTAGACTTTTTTTAACTATCAAAAGCAACAATTACTCAGTTTTTCTCATGGAAATATACCAGAAGTCTCACAATAATCACCAGCAAACAGTAAGCGTTCACCAAGTGTTCGAAAGAATATTGATCCCTGTAAGAAACACTTGCTTGGGGAAAGAAGATAGTGAAGAAACAGGCTGATATGAATGTACCGAATTCTACTCCAAGACGTATTCTTGTGAATTTGGGTTAACCTCAATAGAGCCTATTTTTCTTCTGTAATGAATTTGACAAGTTGAGGTTAATATATCAATTCCTAGTCCTTTGTTTCTTCTAGTTCTTTTTTTTTTTTTTTAAATCAACTTCTAGGAATGACTGTTCAAGTCTACTTTTCCCTTGTTTTTTTTTTTTTCCTCAATGTGACAGTGTTTTTTTTAATAAGTATAAGCATCTGAACCAAGTATAAATACCATTGGTAAGAATTATTGATGAGACTCATCACAAGTGATTTAAATAAATAATTTCCCCAAATGATTTCAGTAAAAATCACAATAAATTAACTGATCTTTTTACATTTTATAAATATTCTCATATTTTTGGTTTTAAATAGTTATGTTTAAACAATTTAAAGTCTAGAAATCTGTCATTTCCCTATTTGATCAGACTGGCTAGAAAAAGTGGTCTTGTTCTTCTCAGTTTGAGCAAGTGAGCAAGGGAAGGTAGATAGTCATTAGCAAAAAAGGTGTAAGGAAGGAACACTGATGAAAACATTTTGCTCAAGAAAAATTGCAGGTGCTATGTACATTCATTTTTAGGTACATTTCTATGTACAAACTGTATAAGAAAACAAGAATTCTGACAGATTTTGAAATATTCTCTGTGGTTACAGAAAGTCTCAACCTTTTCTAATAAGAAAAGGCTGTTACGTATGAATCACCAAATTATGCAAGTGACTGAGCTTGCATCATTTAATTCCAAATAGAGACTCTCTGAAAAAGCAGAAGGCAAGTGCAATACCATATACATATGAAAGGACGGTATAAATGCCACAAATTATTTCAGCGTCTTTCTTTTTCAAAGCAGACCTTATTCACATTTTTTTTTCTTTCAACATATTTGCTTACATTAATTTCATTTATATAAGGATGAGAATAGATGAGGAATCAGGTAGAGCTTACAGTAATGCCTGAGAAATAGCTGGCCTCAAAACCAGGGGTCAAACAAGGCAGAAAAGGAATCTGAGCTGTGGCTTCCACATCTTGTGACTATACTCTAGATACCAGGATATTTCCTGTTGAAAATGTTCTACTTTGCATGGAACAGTGTACGAGTCAATGTGGATATGGGAAAAGCTCTAGAGCAGGAAATTAAAACACCAAGAAAAAAAGAGCACCACATTTAATCCCTGTTTCATTGGGCATCTGGTTATTTAACGGAAGGAAAACAGTATCAACACATATAACAATGTAAGGGAGAAAATTTAGATTAAAAAATGTTTTACAAACTGAGAATTTGCAAAAGATATATGACGTATTTCTTCATTCATGCTTTAGATGAAAAAGTATCTATTTTAAAATTAAACTGTAAGTAAACTTTTATCTGAATACTTCCATTTCAAAATGGAGCAAAATACGAAGAAACACAGTTCAATAGAGAAACACAGTTAAAAATAATAATGAAGCCATATCTGTGGCACTCTGAGGTATAGGCTCAGAAATCCTGCCTAATGGAAAATATCAAACTCCTCCTACATATTTCCCCTTAAATAAAATGGATGATGAAATCATCTTGCCACCAGCAGCTTTGTAAATCTAGCCTTCAATTTTTCTTTTCTTTTTTTTTTTTTTTATTGTGAATGCATCAGAATTACACATTTTATTTCCACTGGCTTTGGGCAAGTGACCGAACAACAACTATTTGAGACGTTATTTCTACCTTGTTTCCACTAAAAGTTGTTATTGAAAAAAAAATCAGTTTGACATAATTTTCTTTCACCCATCCACCCCTAGTCTGATAATCAAGCAAAATACAAAGTTATTCTCATAGCTCTAAACTACCGTCACTGGAAGGATAATGTTTTTCAAGATCAGCTGCTTTGTCTGGTGATTTCACTGATGGTTATACTCTCAGCTAAATGTAGCCATGTAAGTTAATCGGACAAAAATACAGTGCTTAATTTTCTTCCATTAGAATTAATTACAAGTGATATTTTTCAACATTAAGCAAAAAGGTAGCTAAATCAAAAACAGAAAACGTAAAATGGGATTGCTATTAATAAAGTAGCTAGTTCAGCAAGTGAAACAGCAGATACTGTCAGCTTCTTTTCCGCAACACATTTTATTTAAACTACAATAACTCATTTTCAGATTATTTGAGATTTCTGCTGTAATTAAGAGCAGAGAAATTTAAACAACTTTGTACCACTGCATAAGTTTTCTTGATAGTAATGTTATTTACTATCTTAAGGCAAAATTAAGCTTAAGAATTGAAAATGCAAATATTCTATGCCAAAATTAAAAGCTCAGTACTCCAAAGCTAAAGATAAATTTGTTTTCATCATGTTACCAGATACCAATCCCAAACATATATTATGGTGAAAAAACGTATTATGTAAATATAATTTGGCAAAAGTTCAAATACGACAACAGCTATATATTTACATTATTGAGAAAAGAACTGATGAAGTGGCAAGGCAAAGGGACATAGTTGTCTATATTAAACTACCGAAAATCTACGTTGCTAATTGTTTTGCACTGTACGAGGGTTCATTAGATCCATCAACCTCATTAGGAAAAAGTTAAGAGTCTCAAGATCAAATAAACTACTGTTGAGGTGAAACATGAATGATAAAAGGCAATAGCTGACACAAAGATTTATCTCTACCGGGATAATATGTCATTTATGTAAACTTCTATGTGATCTAACTATGATGAAACATTTCATAAACTTTTGAAATGTGAAAAACAAGAGTGTTCATCATCAGAGACATTATAGAAAACAGAATGTAATGTTCAAGTGATAACCAATTCTTGTGCCCTAAGATTTGGATAACAGGAAACAGGAGAATTTATTTCACTTATTCAACAGAAATGTACTGAAATTGTTAACAATAGGGTGAGAAACAGCATTAAAACTAACTATGGGTGAAGTTCACCGTGAACTGTTCAAAATAGAATTGGAACTTAAAAGGCTGCATGGACCAACCCATGTCACATAACACAGGTCCACACACGCAATAGGCACACATACATATAAAAAAGAGAGTGCCTGCATTTTGGCTATGTGACATATGTACTAGAATGTCACATATGTCACATTCTTAATCAGAGATTAAGAACATGCAAGAAAATAAGCTACTGGAGCGGCTGACTCATAGCCCACTTCATGCTCCTTCCTAAGCAAAGAGACCCAGAGAAAAAAACAGGGACAATTAGGAATATTTTTGATTCCAATTATTTTTTTCTTTTGTACTGTAAAAGCACTTAGCAGAAAATGAAAAAAAAAAGAAAAGGAAACAAAAACAAAGACACTTATTTCAAAGAAAGGTTAAAGTGCAGGGTCTAGCAATTGCTCTACCTTTATACGATATATATGATATATAAACCATGATATAATATATCATGGTTTGATTTTTTTTGTTTTGGGTGGCTTTTTATTCCTCAGAAAAAAATGAGGTAGAAAAAAAATCTACTTGGGGTAGGAAGGAATTAAATAGAAAGAAATTAGACAATTTTCACAATCTCTTAAAAATCTCACATCCTTACCTTATTAAAATATCATCATGGACTGATTTTTATGGTCCTTATGAATTTTATTTAAAAAAAAATAATTGATTAGTGCTAAGAACAGCTGTCTTGCAAGAAATGAAGTGAGCCTTTAGCTTTTTTTTGGTCTAATTCAAGATAAAAGCATCAGTGATGCTTCTAGTGAGCATAAAATTCTAACTAGTAAATAATGAAACGATGCACCTCTGATTTGACATCAGGCCTGTCATTTGCAAGGATTACTATTCGGTCTCTTTTTCACAATTTTTTTAGATAGTTCAGTGTAAATCAAGGACTCTTGCCTGGTAGAGAAGTGAGAAGCAAGGAAGGATTTTTACTGTATACAAAATAAGTAAATAAATAAATAAGCAGCTATTCCCCTACACCCTCCCACACTACCAGTCCTTGCCATTTTATATTGACAGTGGGAAGATATAAGAGATCTCATAATAAAGAGATATTCCTCAAGAAGATACAGTCTTATCAGCTAAGTCTCACATTTTATTTTTGTCTTCCATTCAAGTAAAGCGAAGCCTGTGGCCTAGCTCGCATGGTAGTTATATATATATAGGGAATTGTTGCATTTTCTGCCTGAATACTTTCAGATGCAATCTATCGATCTAAAACGTATTTCTTGAAAGCACCATGTGGGAGAGTGCGAAATCTCATTTCATCTACCCTCATCCCTTAGGACTACTTGCTTGATGGCTGTATCTGCCTCTAGGATTGCAAGTAGTTCACTAAATTCCGGGAAGGCTTCTACTTTTAAACTTTCCTTAATGTTACAGAGAGAATTGAAATTTTCCCAGCAAACATCCTAATGATCTCAAGAATGATCTCAAAATCCTGTGTTATAGAAATACTGAGAATTTTGTTGACCATCTATGAAAAAAGTAATAGGCACAGAATCACAAACATTGCTACAATCTTTAAATCTTTAATCCTGAAATGTGTGTACCATGAGAAAAAGAAAACAAAACTATATAAAAAGAAAGTAAAATCCTTCCTTGAAGATGCTACTGGTTGGGCTGGAGTGGTGCTCCAGGGCAGCCTCCAATTACAACCTCTCCTAAATTTAAAATTCATAAATACAATGGCAAACTGCAGCATCTTTGCAGCATTTATAAAGCAGCTCTCTAATCCTTTCAGTGAGGCAGATTCATGTAGATTTTAGAGGGTGCTACACAGGTTGAAACTTTTTAAAATAAAGAAATGATTAAGAACAATCCCCTAGTCTCAGTCACGGCACATTATCTTCCTCAGCCATAAAAATGTCCAGGCTGGGTTTCAGCTGGAGTCCATTTTATGAATAGAGTTATAAAGACATGAGCTTACCTTGCTGAAGATCTCTAATTAGAGACCATCTCTAATCTTACAGATCCGAAAAAGCTTACCGTACCGGGCAATACCGACATCATGTAGGGGACACCAGGAACTCTCACTGCCAGGCTCTGTGCTCCCCGTTCGCACAAGCGTCAGCCTTATTCCGCAAACCGGAATATCGAAGACAAGGAGAAAGTCTGACACGCAGCTGATAAATGTCAAATTTCCCAGATCACATTCCTGGGT